>QEPC01002494.1:3176059-3197146 GCA_003113815.1 Sphenodon punctatus
CCTCCTTACCCGTACCATAGAGCTTTAGGTAGACAGGAAGTCACTCTAGGCTGCCACCTGCAGCACTATGGAGGTTGTCAGGGCAACCTGTGGCCAGGAGTGGCGCTCCAGGTGCCATCTGCTCTAGATATAGTCAGACCACTTCTCTTCTCCCAGCTGATGCTCCAGGTTTGGACATTCCGCTCTGCCTGGGGAGCTCCTGGATGTTCCAGAGCATGGAAAGCAGATTGGGCCTGAAGCAGGCTGCAACTTCTCTGCTTCTGCTCCGTCTCACTCATGGGTGGTCCCCCTTACATGGATGGAACACCTGGGGGTAAGGCAGGTCAGAGATGGAGCAGGTGTCTGTCTAAAGACACCCATTGAGGGAGCAGTAGATTTGACTCTTATTGCAAACAAATTAAAGAATACTTCCTCCTTTTCCATCCTATTACTTTCATGTGCATTGGTGTAAATAAAAAACTGGAACCTGGAATAAATTATAAAAGCAGATCATTTCAGGCAGCATGGTTATGATCCAACAGAACAACTCCAGAGTAAGTGGTATGAGGAGTGTGGTCTGTGCATGTGCATAGACCTTTGAAGAAACCAAAGACACCCATGAAGTACACAGCACAAAGAATATCAGATCCACTCAATTTACCGTATTGCATTTGCACAATGTCATTTGTTTTAATTTAGTATATATTTTAATTCATTATTTTCAATATATTAGAATTGGGCTGCTAATGTATTTTGTATAGAATTCAGCCTACGGTTTTACTGAGAACACTGCAGACAATAAGTCTAATCAATAGACGGAGGATAACGATTCACTTTCTCAAGAAAATGTAATTACTAATAAAACAGTGCAACACAGGTGGCATATTTAGGGGATCATTATGAAAAGACATGGAAAGCTCCTGGCCTCAGAGCAGCTGAGAATAAACTTAAAGGATTAATATGTTCCTGAAAACTCAGTATCGTTTTATTAATATTTATATATCCTCGAGTGAACACTTTTGATCCTTCGTTGGGCTTGAATATTACATGGCTGGAATTGTTTCTTTAGATGTTTAATACAGTTGTTGGGGAGATCAGTTGTGTCAGTACACCAATGTGGACTGGAACAGGCCACATTCTGCCCTCAATGAACAGTCCTGCAGTTCTGAATGGGACGTCTTCCATACTATGCCTGAACCTTCAAAGACTTAAACTCTTACTTTATCTTTTACATGGAATTGTCCCACTGGCTTGTGAGGTCTCACCAGATGATTCAAATGTTGGCCCCTGGGACTCCTGCAGAGTCACCCAGACCTCAACACTGCATCAGAGCTACTTTCAGGGCATGCTTCTCTAGGTTGTGAAACTTGACCTCCCACAAACCAGGTGACACACCCCAGCTCCCATTGGCTGGCCTACAGTTTAATATAGTGTATCAGGAAGTAGAAAGTGTCTGAGAAATAAGGCAGCTTTCTAGCTGCTGCTCTGGACCCCACTTGCTCTGTGTCCCAGCCTTGTTGTATCCTGACTGACCTCCTGGAATTGACCTTGCTTTCTCCTTGGACTTTGAATCTGCTGACCCCCTGACTTGACATTAGAACTGACCCCTGGGAACAGGACTGGACTTTGACCATGCCCTTGGATTGCCCTTGGAGTTTGCCACATATCTGGACTGACCCATTGGCTTCTGACCCTAGCCCAGCTCCTGAGCACGACCATGTGAAGGCTCCCAATACTGCCCCCTAGTGTCCACCAACACACTGAGCACCCCATCACTGAGCCAGACCTGACAGTTTGCTCAGACCATCACATCCACTGCTCAACTACGAACCAGGAAGAACAAGTTTATATCTTTCAGGTGTGTAGGGTTTGTGACAACCAGTAACCCAGCTTCAGACTAAAAATTCTGCCTTTTAGCCCAGGTAGGACACCCTCCCTAACCCCTTGCCTGCTCAATCTCCCAATAGGGATCCCAAGGTACCACTGCATGAACATTTTCATGTGGATTTCCAGTAGTGGGGTTACCATACTTCTCCTTTTATAGATGACACTTATGAAAAATACATGATGCAGGGATGCATTGGTTTCAGTGCAGTCCTGCAACATGTATTTTTCATAAGTGTCCTCTTTTAAAGGGGAAGTATGGTAACCCTAGGCAGAAGTGCTGGGGCTCTCTGAAACTATGGGCATTTTTACACACACCTTAAAGTTTTATATTGTTAAATCTTCCAGGTTTACAAGTAAGTTCCAGGTGCATTTTTCACACACACTGCCCTGAGACACTTCCTGAATGCATTCTTCACACACACACTGACCTGAGGCAGTTCCTGGATGCATTCTTCACACAAACACTGCCCTGAGGCAGCCCTAAGTAGCTGAAGCTGTAGATGTGATAGGCTGCCACAGAAACCAAGTGACCACAACTGCCTGGAGCAAAGCAGTTTACCAGGAGAACTTTTTGCACACAAAAGTTCTGGGAGAAGTTCCCAGAAGTTCAAAGATCTGGATTTTTAGATCTGTGTGAGTGATTTAGACACACAGAAAGTTCAGGATGCAACAGCAAACATGCAGGAGAAATGTGTGTGTAAAAACCCCCAATGTCACCTGATACTTGCTTCACAGACTATACTAAGGTGGGATTGCTCATCAGTCTGTTGTTGGGGGCAATGCTTGATTGAGCTTCCTTGTTACTCGAGAAGATTAGCCTGTTGTTGCAGGACTTTGAGGCCTTGTGAGAGAATTTACCTTGCTCTTTGATAACCCCTATTGGGCTCGCTGCTCAGAGGCAGCTCTAAAGACACTAAAGCAAGGTGTCACAGGGTGAGGGTCAGGACACAGGGAAGCTGAAAGGAAGAATTAGAGCTTGGACAAGACAAATTTGGGATCTAGAGAGGGGTAAAAACAAGGTAATGGAAGACCTCTCAGTCATTTTTCCATCTGGGAAGAATTAAGGTAATCACAGAGAACCGGTCTTGCCAGCCTCTGAGAGCATACAGCTCATCACAGAGGTCCAGGAAAGAATAGGAAACAAGGCTCAAGGAACCCAATACAAGGAAAGAATAAGAGCCTAGAAACAAGAGGGAACAGGGATCCTGGAAGCTAGAGGGGTACAAGACTTGGAAGCAGTGGAGAAACAGGAACCTAGGAGCTAGTAAGGGAAATCATTGGTAGCAGAGACAACCGACAGCATCCAGCCTCTCTACAAGGCCCTGTTGGAGGGCCCAGGAAGCAGTCAGAATGTAGGAGTGGGTGAAGAGAGAGCACTGCAAGAAGCCGCTGCCAGTGGTGCCGGCCGCCATATTAACACTTAACAGCAGTGCCGGTGCTAGCAGTGACTTCATGTCATCCGGCCTATGCTGTGCTGCTCTGGCCTGGGCCCCTGGGCCTGTTGGGACTCATAGAGGGAGCAGGGGCCAGGAAGCCACTGATCCCGGCCAGAACGAGTGGCCCTACTGGGTGAAGAGTGGGATGGAGTATGCTGAAGCTGCTGTGTTACCCCACCCCTACTGCTGCTGCCATCAACTAGGATTCCTGGGATCCAGAGGAGTCAGGAAGCAGCCAGAAGGAGGGGAGCGGGTGAAGGAGAGCATGCTGATAGAAACTGCTGCCCTGCACCCACTGCCATGGGATTCCTGTGGCCGGGCCCACTGAGGAATGGAGCATGGAGGAAGACTATTCCTGAGTAAGCTGCCTGGGGATTTTGGGAGGGAGAAGGGACTGGAGCTCAGTCGGTAATTTTATATTTTTTGTTTATTTTTTTATTAGGAGAGATTTGGGATGCCTAGTTTTACTCTGGGCAGATTTCATTCATTCATTTGATTTTTATGCTGCCCTATCCTCCTGCACAGCAGCTTGAGGTGGCTCACAGCATCATAAAAACAATACAGTATATATAAACACTAAAAACACTAAAACCCAAGGCAGAGCTGAAAGAGAATATCACCACCACCACCATCCCATCTCCCTCACCAAGACCTGGTGGAACAGCCAGGTCTTACATCGTCTTCGGAAAGGGGTGTGTGTCTGGAGACAGGCTGAATTCTGTTGGTAGGGACTTCCACAACTGCGGTGCTACCACTGAGAATGCCCTCCTCATAGTTGCCACCTGGGATATCCAGGGGACCTTGAAGAGGGCACTCCCAGCTGACCGCAGGGGCCGGTCCAGAACCTGGTGGGTGAGGCAATCCTGGAGATAGGTGGGGCTGTTTAGAGGTTAATTGGTCAAAACCAACATTTTGAATAGGGCCCAGAAAACTGTAGGCAGGCAATGCAGAGAACGGAGCAATGGTGTAATGTATTTGCGGCAACCCATCCCCTTAAAAAGATGGGATGCCACATTCTGCACCAGCTGCAGTCTCCAAGCGATCACGAAGGGTAGCCCCATGTAGAGCATGTTGCAGTAGTCTAATCTTGAGGTAATAAAAGTATGGATGATAGTTACAAGGTCCAAGTCTGCGATTTGAGGGTGGAGGGAAAGGTTTGAGACTACCTTGTTCCCCCTGTTTGCCCACATGCACTCTGGACTCACTTGGCTGAGGCTCTGTTGTTGTTAGCTAAAACTGCTATACTTCTTCTATTCCATTGATGATAATGATCATGTAAGTGTGCAGTTTTGGGGTTAGCTCTGCCTGCCATTGGGCAGACATAGATATTGTGTTTGGCTCTGCCCCCTGGGTTTGGCTCCACCCCCTGGATGTTGACTGGCCCCAGCCCCCGCCCCCAGAAATTGAAAAGTCTACACCCCAAAGAACTTTACTACTGATGTCTGAAAAAGTAAAATGTGTCATAATTGATAGGGGTGGGACTCCATGAGGATTACCGGACACCGGATTTACTGGTATCGGATGTCCGGATTTTTAACATTGCCGTTTTTACAGTTTTTTTACATTGTGGCCGTTGTTAAATGGCGGCGATGTAAATAATCCAGCAAAGCCGGCAATATTAAAAATCTGGTATTCCGATACTGGTAAGTATCGGTATTAATTGGATTAATCCAATACCGATAGTCCCACCCCTAATAATTGATAATGCAAAGCAAGCAAGATACTAATCAGTGATCCTGGACTGTACACCAAACATTAGTCATAAAAGGCAGTCGTCTCTAATCATTCGGTTTGTTGATATCAACAATGATGTGACAACTGCTGAACACTTCTTGGACTTTGTTGAAGTACATGACACCATTGGCAAGGGACTTTGTGATGTTTTGTTAATCCAACAACAATCATACGGACTAGAACTAAAGAATTGCCATGGAATGGTGCCAACATGAAAGCCCACCAGCAAGGTGTGTAGTCTCAGTCTGAATCCAAGGGCCTTTTATACACCTTGTGGAGCTCATAATTTAAATTGTTTTAGGTGATATAGCTAAGTCATGTTCAAAACCAAATTGTGTTTTGCAATGGCTTGACACAATCTTTGCAGCATCGACAGCATGGTGGGAAAGTCTGAAGAAATGGTCCCCTGACCCGTCCACAAAGCTATTATCTGATACAAGATGGGCTAGTCAACTAGAAAGCATAAAAATGGTGAGATACAAGACTGGTGGCATACGTGATACCTTGAGGGAAGTAGCAGAGACCATAAAGTTCCAAAAATCAGCAGTGAAGCTTGAGCTCTGTCTAAAAATGAACTCAGTTCTTTTTAATTTTTTCTCAGCCTAGTAATCTGGTATGACCTATTATATGTTGTCAACCAGGTAAGCAAAATCTTACCAAGTTCAACAATGCAAATTGACATAGCTCCCACATATCTGAAATCTATGCTAACTTTTTTCCAAGAGTATAGTGAGAATGGATTTGCTGGCTCTGTAACAACTGCCAAAGAGATAGCAAAACAGATGGGCACTGACCCTCTAGTTCAAGAATGTCAGAGTACAAAGAAAAAGAGGATTTTTTAAAATATGAGGGAGAAGATACTCCAGTTGCCAGTGGAGAAGATGACTTTAGTCATGAGTACTTGCGATAGTGGATTGTGGAGTGTAGTTTTTTTCAGAAACACTGAACTTTATAAGGTTTACATGGATCATTTTTCTTTTTGTATGAACCTGGAAAATTGAAGGAAATGCCATCCAGTGAACAGCTTAAACATTGTAAAGAACTTCAGATGGCTCTCCAACATGGAGATTCTAGTGAGATTGACAGTGATGGACTCCACAGCAAACTCTTGATACTCTTACATTGCACTAAAGATAACATAACACCACTGGAAATGCTACAGTACTTGGCTTTGAATGGTCTACTGGACATTTAACCAAGTGTATTGTGGCACTCCATTTCTTTCTCACCGTAGCAGTGACTGTTGCAAGTGCTGAATGCAGTTTTTCAAAACTGAAGCGGATAAATTATCTAAGATCAAGTATGAGCCAAGCGCAACTCTGTGGCTTAAGTAGTCTCCCAATTGAATATAAAATCTCACAATAATTGGATGTTTACATGCTGACAGATGACTTTGCATCAAAAAAAGAAAAGTCTCATTTGCAAGTTCAGCATCTCTAGAAGAGATAAATCCCTAAGGGCTACCCTATTGAGTTAGACAAAAGATCCATGTCTACCAGAGTGCCTTGCAGATAAAGATTCTAAAGTTGTCCTAGAGAGGGAGGACATTAGTAGGTTGTCTATTTTTATTCTATTTTAATTTATTTTTGTCCTTCTTCCCTTGACAGGAGGGGAAGGAGCACTGAAGTTGGGAGTGGGTTAGTTTAATTTGAGCTGTTAGGCCTGTGCAGGGTTTATGGATATGAGGGAATGGAGTCTGGTGTGGAGGAAATGGAAGGCCTGTGACATTACTTCTCCTGGGGTGTGTTTTCTGGAAACAAATGGTTCACTCATCCATTCCACACTATTTTGTTTTGAATAAAAGAGTTGATGCCTTTTATCATGTATCCTGCACTTCTTTTCATCTAAAACAGATTTTAAAAGTTCTTTGGTGCACATTGTACTAACAGGTTAAAAACGCATATGGTAATGCTCTATTATAGTCAAAGAAGAAGTGGGCAGGGGCAAAGGGGCCCCACATTTTGTCCTCTCCCTGGGCCCTGCAATTTCTAAGACTAGCCCTGCCTGTTTTCCTCTCACGCTTAAGAACGTAAGTGCCATTCTGAATCAGACCAATAGTCTTTCAAGCCCAGCATCCTATTTCTGACAGTGACCAATTTTGGTTGCATGGGTTAAGTATCAGAAGTCACAATGGCCAATCCATTCCCCGTTGATTGCTCCCAACAGTAAAATGTTCCCATATCATAATCTGCTTGGCTAATAGCTATTAATGGACCTATTCTCCAAGAACGTATCCAGTCCTTTTTTAAAACCCAGCTGTACTACTGGCCCTGACAACATCCTCTGGCAACAAATTCCACAATTTAACTGTGTGTTGAGTGAAAAAATTACTTCCTTTTATTTGTTTTAAGTTTGCCACCAGTTAGTTTCATGGAGTGTCTAGTTCTAATGATACTTGAGAGGGTAAATAAACATTCCCTATCTTCTCATTCCACTCCACTCAGCATTTTATAATCCTCCATCATATCCCCTCAGTCTTCTCTTCTCTGAACTGAAGATCCCCAACCTATCAAGTCTAATGGCAATGTACCTGAGCGATATCCTGATCTTCTCTGAGACCTTGTTCCTTTATGTGCAAAACTTCCTGTGCATATTGGAATGGTTGCACCACTGCAATCTATATATCAAGTTCAAAAAGTGTGCATTACAGCAGCCTTTCACAGGATTCTTGGGCTATGTGATCTCCTCTGCTGGTATCCAGATTGGTCCCCAAAAGGTAGCTCCAATCCTAGAATGGGAAACTCCCCAAACCAGAAAGGAAGCACAGAGGCCCATAGGGTTCATGAAAGTCTGCCACAATTTTATCAATGGGTTTTCACATCTTACAGCACCCATTAATGGTCTCCTGAAAAAGAGTCACCATTTTTCCTGGACTCCAAAATCCCGACGCTCTTTCAACCAGCTCAAAGAGGCCTTTGCTAATGCCTCTGTACTCATATACTGTGACCTCACCTGGGCATTTATATTGGAGAATAATGCTTCTAGTGTAGCCATTGGGGCAATTCTTTCCCAGCAGCATGGTCCCCACAACCTCCTGCACCCCTGTGCTTATTTACCAAGGCAACTTACAAAAGGAATTAGGACATACTAGAACAGGAATTACTGGCTGTAAAGGCTTCTTTCGAGAAATGGCAGAACCACCTGGACAAAGTCCATTTCCCTATCCAAGTCTACACCGGCCACCGGAACCTGGAATACCTCAGATTGGCATGGACTCTGAGCCAGCATCAGATATGGTGGGCCGAGTTCTTCTCAAGGTTCTAATATACCCTGGTATATCATCTGGGTTCATGGGAACATGAAGGTCAATGCAATGAAAGCCCTATCATCCCAACCTAACACAGCACTAGTGCTTAAACTCCATATTTAAAATGATATCTTTTTTAACGAGTATCTCGGTATTTGACTCAGCTTTAACGACTACCAAGAAACCATGGAATCAGCCTGGTACTCAGTATTTGGGACTTGGTCCAGTACTTGGATCAACATATGAGGTTTTTCCTGCGCTTATACAAGGTGACTCAGTACTCTGTACTTGGTTTTATTTTACTGAGTATTTTACCGAGTAGCAAGTATTCGTCCGAGTTTCTGAAGACCAGTCAAACACTTGAACCCAGTCCTAGGAAATGCAGAAATACCATAAATAAAATGTTCACTATTTGTTTCAGCCCTACACAGCACTCACCACGGTAGGCCAACTCTCTCTAATCCCTTGGACCCCTCTGTAGCAGACAAAACCAGCATGCATAGCTAAGGTGATCCTCCTAGCCTGCCACCTGAACTGGCTGCTTTTCTGAAGAAATCAACTTTATGCTCCCACTAGGTTGCAAGCCCTGAATCCCCAGAATATTTCAGATGCTTCAAAATCTCAGATTATTGACTAGAAACTTCTGGTGACCCGAATATGCTGAAACTCCCTAGAATTTGTGTGGTCCTGCAATGTCTGTGCCCAATTAAATACCCCACCTACCAAGCCAATGGGCCTTCAATGCCTCAAGGTAAAAGACAGGAATGGAAAGATTACAGACTTTGAAAGCTTAGTCACAAATATGTTGCCAATATGCCTCCATTAAATTTATAAGCCTGGTCATGAGCGTGTGCGTGTACACATGTGCTTTACATATTTAGAAAGGAGGCAATAAAAACTGGAGAAAACAACAATTAAAAACTGCTCACCAGCTTCATAAACCCAAAACACATCCCAGAGCCAGTTCAATTAAATACAATTCAAGTTGGATTAAATCCAATTGAAAAAATGATAAATGAGCAACTGGATCTAACTCTGCTTGGATGAGGCCAGATGTCCATCTGATGTAATTTGCATTGTTCCATTTACTTAATCGAGAATCTGGAGGCCTGAGATGGATGCAGATGAGAATGGGGAGCAAATAGCTGGGGGGGGGGCTTTAGGAGCATGCTCACACAACCCAGGTGTGTGCACCAAACAACTGATTAAAGTGGCACTCCTCAATCCCCCCACCCAGATCAGCTGTTTGACATGCACACCAGGCCCAGGTGAGCGTGCTTCTCTGGAGCGTGCTTCTCTCAGCTGTTTGGTGGACTGGGTGAGATGCTCCTCTGGTCCCTTGATCAGGTGTTTGGCAGCAACTCCTCCTGGGGGATCAGTCATACTGGAAAGCAGGAGTCTGGGAGTCATGTCCCATGTGGATGGTTCCTCGACTGACCTATGGCATGGAGGGACTTGTGATGGCAGCTTCTCTGGCTGGATTGCCTGGGGGTGGGAGTGACTGCTCATTTGAACTGCCCTCCCCGCCGACCCAAGGAGTGGCAGAAGTATTGGTGGTCAGGGGATTCTATTTACCCTTGTCTCATTTGTTTCAACCTCAGTACTTTCCAATCTTTAATCTAATCATCATCAAAAAGCTGAAGGCGAACACTATCTCCATTTTATAGAGGAGGAGCTAAGGCAAAGAGTCTTGCCAAAGTTCAGCCGCAATAAGAAAATCTACTGTGGAACAGACAATTTCCCCCAAGCTGCTAGTTGAAGTGAGTCACTGCAGCATTTATAAGTCAATGGAGCAATGCAAAATTACATCAGATGAGCATCTGACCTCATCCAAGCAGTGACAGATCCAGGGAAGGTGGGATCTCATGTAAAATAGTAGTGTGGGGCCCTTCCTAATGTCGATATATTTGATAGATGCTCATAGACTTACCCACTAGAAAAAGGAAAATGTGGTTGTAATTATTTTGTTTAAGATTAAATGAAACATAACATTCTTCAGGGACTAGGGCCCCTTATTTCTAGTTTATTCCTGGGCCCCATATGTTGGAGACCCCCTCCCAAATTGTTGCAGACCATCCACACTCCTGGACTCCCTGTGTTTGAGGACCTGTAGGCCCATAATTTTACCTCAGTGCTTGTCACACTCTAATTTCAAATAATTTCAAACTTATTCATTGACTCCATGTATACAGTCTGTATTTGCCCTAATCAAACCCTTCTGAAAAGACAATATTTAATGCTCTACTGTCTGGAAAATGTTCTGGAATATCTAACAATATTTTCCATCTCTAATTTCTGTGATTATATTAAAAGGGCTGTCATATTAAGCATGGTTGTACTTTATGACATAGTTCAACTTACACTTCTATTTGAAAACCTGATTGTAAACATAGGTAGTGGGGAAACATCTTTAAACCCTTCAGGCATGTTGTTGACTGTTATATATGAAATACCAAAAAACAAACAAACAAACAAACAAACAAAAAATCCAGGGAGGAATCCTTTCTGTATCCAGATAGCTATCATGTGACTTGTTCTTTTTGACAAGTACATAGTAAGGCTGAATTGAGTAGTTAAAAAAACAACAAAAAAACCACAACACCTAATTGCGAGTATTCGCCGAGTTCCGAGGATCGTCCCTGAGGGTGTGGACCAGTTGGAGGACCCTTGGGAAATACTCATGAGTAGTTTGTGAGGGTAGGGGCCGAGGGGGGGCGGGAGGATAGCAAGGGCTGAGGGGATAGAGTACTCAATCTCTGTAGGGGCTTTGGTGACATGTGGGTCACCAGACCGGGTAAGTTTGAAAAGAAAAAAAAAGAAAAAAAGCTGGAAATGCTGACGGGCCAAATGACCGCTTCTGAGCATGCTTAGAGCTTTCCAAGATGGTGTCCGCAACATGCTGATTCTGACAGCGCCATCTTGGAAAGGTCCGAGCATGCTCAGAGGGGGCCATTTGGCCCTTCTGAACATGCCCAGCTTTTTTCCTTTTTCAATCTTACCCAGTCCAGAGGAAGCCATGTGTCACTAGAACTGCTCTGGAGAGTGAGTACCCATTAGGCCCCCCACCCCCTTAACACCCCATCCCTGAGCCCCTGTTAGGTTCCCCCGTCCTTTCCTGACCCCTGTTGGCCTATTCTTTCCCTGGCCAGCAGGTGCCAGGGAAGGGAGATCATGGGCCTACAACTTCCCTGTACTCAGCTGAGGATTTTCTGAGTTCCTAAGTTTCATAGGTCATTCCTCAGAACTTGGAAAGTCAAGTACTTTAATTCTCAGGGTTTTCCAAGGAAAACGGAGGACCAAGTTTCAGCACTATTACATCGATATTATGGTTTGGTTTGTAATTATTTTTCTATCTCTGATAGAATGCTCCCAGTTAAAAAAAAAGGCAATGACTTAAAAGCAGTAATCAAAAATGCTAAAAGCTTCTCTGCTGTCATGTGTTTAGTATTTCGTTGTTCAGATGGCAATTATCTTCAGTAAGATGGATATGAGAAGAAAAGTGGGAAAATACAGATGGTGAAAAATGGACAGAATTAAAATCAGGGGTCATATTAGCACAGAATTAAAATCTGCATTATTATTTGGTCACTCAGATTTATTTATTTTTTACATATTTTCCAAAGGTTACAAAATAGTAATGTTCCCTCTGCACATATCTATGACTTTTTGGTTGTTACGGTTTTATTTTACTCTCTGAAAATGTAATATATGACATTTTTGTTTTTTTCTCAATCAATTTACTTGCAAGGATATTGCAAGCTGCAGAGTGTAAGTCTTGGAAAGTTTGAATCCTCAGCCTTTACCATCTGTCCTCAAATACCACACATTGCATACCTCCTTATATACCTCCCCTACATTTGCTCAGTGTTTATATTTCTGACTAATTATGATACATGCCTGAGGAAGAGCCCTGTGTAAGCTCAAAGATTAGTCATTTTCACCATCAGCAGCTGGTCCAATAAAAGATATCATTTGTACTACTTTGTCACCTTCTCCTCAAAGCACTGCATGGAAGGGATCTATTTACCTCAGTGGGGCTCATAGGTGGGAATGGACCCTGTTGTCAAAGATGGAATGAGCCCCCTGCTGGGGCACTCCACTCCACTGTGCATGTACATTCTACATGTGTATGGGCCCTTCAGGTTTGTGGGCCCCGGTGCGGCTGTGCCTGTTGCACCCATAATAGCTACTCCTCTGGGTTCAAATTTGAGGAGAACTTTGAAGATCAGGCTGTTTGTTTTCAAGCACAGTCTAGAAACTAACCAACTGTAATCTAGGTTTTAAACAACTAGCCAAAGCACATCCCAAATTCAGCCTATTTTAATATATTTTAAGAAAACAAATGAAAGCAATATTCGATTTTGGTTTTGTTTGCAGTTTCAAAACTTCATTTTGCCTTTTGTTCAGTATTTTGGTTACTTTGCTATCTCAGCTGGAAAAGGTATTTCATTTGCTTTTGTGGTACTGTTTGGTGTGTGTGTGTGTGTGTGTTTTAAAAATGAATGTGAATGCAATTGCTTCATTTTTGGCTACTTTGGTATTTTCATATTTTTCATCAAAAGTACCAACGTGAGGAAAAGTAAGAAAACAACAAAAAACACACCAAAGATGTGAATTTTGCCAAAGGTATCAAAAATGAATTCACATAGTTGTTCATGGGGACATATGAAAGGCAATATTAATTTCAGACCTACTTTAATAATAAAATTACATGGAATCTTTTCCATTCCTTTGGCAGGAACTAGAGTGTTGCATCTCTTGAAAGCTGTTCCATGGGATCTGGTCCACAATATTCCATTTGAATTATGGTTATGGTAGAATAAATATCATGGATCCATCTCCATCTTATCCTTTAGTAAGAATGTGCAATTTATTTCATTTTTGTAAGTTACTAAAACAAAAGGGGCTCTAAAGATGTTCTGGAATATTGAACAATATTTTCCATCTCTAATTTCTGTGATTACATGAAGAACATCGTATATTTTGGAAAAGGGCAGCCAGTCTACACATGTGCAGTGGGAATTTTGTACATGTGCAGACTGGCCGCTCTTTTCCAAAATACCTGCTGCCTCCATTTTGGAAAAGGATGCACATGTGCTGAAAGGTCTGGTGGCCATTTTCTTCATACACATTTAATTATTTTCCAATATTTTAAGGAACAGAAAACCCACACAGAAAATAAATGGCTTTTCAACAAAAACCCTAAAATAAATTGTTTTTGTCAAATGAAAATAAACACAAATGGGGTGCCTTCTGTACACCCCTATTTTTGAGTGTGTACCCTCACCTTCACTCCCTTCTCGTGAGTTCACTATTTCAGTGTTTGAGGATGGGAACTGAATTTATGAACCAGATCCAGGAACTGGAAACAAACCAATTTTTTTTTAAAAAGGTCATGGGCTGGATGTGGCATGCAGGGTGATTTTTATTTATTTTATTTATTTTTATTTATTTAAAATTTATATCCTGCCCCTCCTGCCCACAGGTTAGCCCGGGGTGGAAAACAAAATCCAATAAAAAATTAAAAAAAAACAATTTAAACAATTGAAAACAATTTAAAGTACAATACAATGTGGGGAACCCCACCCCCACCCCTACCCCTCGCCAAAAGCCTGATGGAACAGCCAGGTCTTATATACATGCCGAAAGACCAGGAGAGTGGGAGCCAACCGAGTCTCCTCCAGGAGCAAATTCCACAGCACAGGGGTGGCCACCAAAAAAGATCTAATATCAGTGGCCACCCGCCTTGCCGAGGGAACCTCCAAAAAGGCTCCCACGGATGATCTCAAGGGTCGCACAGGCACATGGGGAGTGAAGCGATCCCTCAGATAAGCAGGGACCAGGCCGTGAAGGGTTTTAAAGGTTAAAACCAGCACCTTTAACCTGGCCTGGTGCTTTATAGGCAGCCAGTGCAGAGCCCGGAGCACTGGTGTTATGTACTCCCTGCAACACCCCCCCGGTAAGGAGATGGGTCGTGGCATTCTGCACCAGCTACAGCCTCCAGACCAGCTTCTCGGGGAGCCCCACATAGAGCATGCTGCAGTAATCCAGCCTTGATGTGATGAAGGCATGAATGACAGTGGCGAGGTCGGAGTCTGAGAGATACGACTGAAGCCGCCGGACAAGATGTAACTGCCGGAATGCACTCCCTGCCACGGCCACAGCCTGAGATTCCAGTATGACCCGCAAATCAAGGAGCACACCCAGACTCCACACTTGAGAGACCATGGGAGGGCGAACCCCCCCCAACAATAGGAAATTCAACCACCCCCAGGTCCCCCAAGCCCTCGCCCACCAATATCACCTCCATCTTGTCAGGATTAAATTACAGATGGCTCGACCTCATCCAAGTCCCCACAGCTGACAGGCTCTGGGAAAATAAGGAGACTGCATGGCCTAGGTGGATGAAAAAGGAGAGTTAGAGCTGAGTGTCATCAGCATACTGATGACACTGCATACCCTGAAACCCCCTCATGATCTCCCCTAATGGCTGCATATAGATGTTAAACAAGAGTGGGGACAGAATGGCACCCTGTGAGACTCCACATGTGAGGTCCCGAGGGGAAGTCATACACTCCCCCAAGACCACCCAGTGAGTTCTCCCAGCCAGAAACGAATGAAAACAGTCCAAGACCGTTCCACCAATTCCAGCACGGTCCTGCAGGTGAGTCACCAACACCTCATTATCGACAGTGTTGAATGTAGCCGAAAGGTCTAGCAGGACCAGTAAGGTCTGACGACCCTGGTCCAATGCCAGACAGAGATCATCAACCAAGGCCACCAATGCCATCTCTGTACCATATCCAGGCAGAAACCCAGACTAGGAGGGATCAAGGAAACCGGTGTGGTCCAGATCTTCCTGTAGCTGCCGTGCCACAGCCCGTTCAAGAACCTTCCCTAAAAAGGAAAGGTTAGAGACTGACCGATAACTGGCAGGAGCATCAGCGTCAAGAGACAGTTTCTTGAGAAACCACGGCCTCCTTAGGCATTCAGGCACCCGGCCCTCCCGAAGGGAGGCACTAACCACCCCAGCCAGCAATGGCCATAATGTCTCCTGGCTAGCTGTCAGCAGCCAGGACAGGCATGGATCATGCTCACAAGTACTGGCACGAACAGATCCTAACAAAGACTCCACATCAGTAGGCACCACCATCTGAAACTGATTCCACGAAACAGGAGAGGATAGGGCATCCATAGCCCCAAGACGATCCTCTGCAATAACTGTGGAACCGAAATCGTGGCGGATGTGAGTGATCTTATCTACAAAGTACTTGATAAACCGGTCACAGCGGTCACTGAATTACTCCAGGTCCGGACAGAGACAGGCAGGACTGACCAAACTTTTCACCACCTGGAAAAGCTCCACTGGACATGACTTTGCAGATGCAATAAGGGCAGCAAAGAACTGCTTCTTTGTTGCCTGCACTGCCACATCATAGGCCTTTAAACTGCTCTTATGCTGTGATCGATCATACTGGTCATGGGTCTGGCGCCACTATCGCTCTAACCGCCTGCTCTCCCGCTTCAAACACCACAGGCCCTCAGTAAACCAAGGAGAACTGCGGGAGACTTGGGAGGGCAGCGGACGCCTGGGAGCCACTCTGTCAATGGTCTCAGCCAACAAGGTGTTCCAGAAGACTATGAGATCATCAACAGAGTGGGTGTCAAGTTCCAGGGGAAACTCCCCCAGAGCATTCCGGAACTTATCCGGTTCCATAAGTCTCCGGGGGCAGACCTATCTAATAGGTCTTGCACCCTATCGGGGGTTAACATATGCCAGGATGCACACCTTTAGGAGGTAATGGTCAGACCATGACAAAGGCTCTACCCCCTTAACTTCTACTAACTGATCCCCACCTCAAGGCCGGTGCAGAAAAACAAATCCAGGGTATGTCCCTCCTCATGTGTGGGGCCACAGATGACTTGGGACAGGCCTATGGTTGTCATGGAGCCCATGAACACATGCCTCGCTCCTCCAAGATCGGTGTCTGTGTGTATATTAAAGTCGCCCAGGACCATTAATCTTGGGGTCCAGAGGATCACATCTGACACCAGATCAGCAAGAGTATGTACGGATGCTACTGGGCAGTTGGGTGCATGGTACAACAGCGGCACCCCTAGTCTGTCCCCAACCAAATCCAACACAAGATGGAGGCACTCAACATCTGGTGGAGCCTGGACCGGATATCTCCTAAAAGACAATGCATCCTTTATAACAATGGCTACACCGGTGCCCCGTCCCTCCAGCCGAGGCTGATGCTGCACAGAGAACCCAGCTCGAACAAGATCGGCCAAGATAGGGCCCGATTCATTGTCCAGCCAGGTCTCTGTAATACACACGAGGGCAGCGTCCCACTCCGGGATTGACTCCCGGAAGGTAGATGACTTATTGAAAACCGACCTCACATTCAGCAGCACCAGACCAAGGCCTGGAGTCTCCAGGGCCTCGACCCACAACCTACCTGCGTGGGGGGTTGAGAGGGGAACAGGCACAAGGCACCTCTCCCGCCTCACTGATGGAACACACCTCCCCATTGGACCATATCTCCCCCGACCCATAACAAACCCGATAGTTGAAGAACCTCTCCCCTCCTCAGAGAACCCCATCAGACACCCACCCTCCATAGGCTTCTCCAACAGACTGGTGAGATGGACCCCATCCCCCCTGAACTCCCCCTACCTGCCTCTGCCACCGGAGGGTAACCCTCCCCCCCAGATGGTCGCCCCTGCCCACACCAGGGGTATCCCCCCCACACCACACCCTAACCTCCTTCTCCTGCCACCAGAGGGAGGTCAACAACTCCCGATACCACACCCAACCCCCAAAATTCCACCCCTCCAATATTAAAGTTCCCCACACCATGAACACAGGACCCCACCCCACTCCTCCGTCCGTCAATTTTTCACCTCTGGATTAGACAATGATGGGAAGCAGTTTAATATTGCAACACCAACCGATAAAGAAATTTGGAATTTGTGGTGGCACTTCTGTCTGCAGCATCAACTCATTTTGGTATTCAAAGATTTGCTGTATTTAAATTTATTTGGGGAAAATGATATATTTGCACGTCTGCACTTTACCCTTCTTTGCAGGTCATGGGAGTAATTCTGGTATTTCTGGCCATCTGCAGTTGCACAAAAGATCCCATAGCAGGTGTTTCTCCAGAGTCTGCTATCTTATTTTTCTCTATATAAATAAGAATGTGGGTGGAAATTAAACACCTGACATTACCTTAAAAAATGCTGAAGTATTATATTTGCACACACTTCCCCCCCCCCCCCAACCCCCGGGGACCGTGTCATTGTGATATACTAGACATCTGGTTAGATCTTTCAAAGAAATCACAATAGATAAGAGGGTTTTTATATTAAAAATAGGGTATATTCATTCACCATCATTTTCATAGGAGGAAATCTCACCAGCAAAGATTACACAGGGGAATTGAAAAGAATGCCACTGAGTTACAACTGCCCCATTGAGAATGAAACAGATCCCAATCCCACTGTGGCACTTACTATAATTTATGGCTTGATAGGAGCCAGAGTGTTAGCAGCTGTTAAAAAACTGCTATGAGCATTTTAACAACTATGGACATTTTGTATGGAAGTCATTATTGTGTTGATATTATGTAAATATAACTAACCTAGGGGAGTCAGTTCCACTTTCATAATCTCTTCTCAGAAGAACACAGTCAAATAGGGCTCTACTTTGGAACTATAAACATTTCCTCTTTTATGCCATGTGTTTCAAACACAGTTCTTTTTTTCTTGTTATTTGACTGAATTGGGAAGTAGTTGCAACACCAAGCAATTTTGTTCTTCCCAGTTCTTGTACTACCCACATCACGTTAGCCATGCTCACCACTGATATACAATCAGTTATTATAGGTGATTTAGATAAATATAAAGTGGCATTCTGTCACACATTTAATTATTTTTTAATTGTTTATTTATTTATTTAAAATTTTTTACCCCACCCCTCCTGCTCCAGGCAGTTCTGGGTGGCTTATAACACAGTAAACAAACATAACCCCCCCAAAAAAACACACAATTAAAACACATTAAAAAGGAAAGCATTGAATAACAAACCCTCCTCCCTTCCCTAACCTACTCCCCCCCAACCCTACACCCCATCTCCCTCCCATCCCACCCTATACCCCATCTCCCTCACCATTTTGATTTGATTTGATTTATTAATGGCCTCAGCCAAAAACCATCTACATTTGATACCAAAAGTACAAAAATAAAATTATTAAGAAATCACTTCATCACTAGATTAACATATAATTTCCAACACACAATTAATACACATCTCTGAACAAAATTTGCCAAAAATAAGATAAACAGGGAGAGAGTGAACAAAGAGTGGCACCTTAATGCATATAAATTAAACCATTTTCAAATACCAGGGGGAACAACCAGGTTTTAGACATACAATGGAAGGAGACAAGATCATGGGTCACCCAGATCTCCACAGGAGGGAGTTCCACAGACTAGCTCCACTAAAGGAAATGGGTATTTTGCCATTGGGTTTATATTTTTTTTATATAATTTATTTATATAAAATGTATATCTCACTCATCCTGCCCACAGACACCCCGGGGCGGTGAACAACAGTATAAAAACAATTTTAAAAATGTAAACCATTAAAAATATACAATACAGGGGAACAAAATCCCACCCGCCCTATCCCTTGCCAAAGGCCTGGCAGAACAGCCAGGTCTTGCATAAACACCGAAATGACAGTAGAGTGGGAGCTAGTCGAGCCTCCTCCGGGATCAGGTTTCACAGCACAGGGGCGGCCACTGAAAAAGATCTAACATTGGAAGCCACCTGCCTCGCCCGGAGAACCTCCAAAAAGGCTCCCAAGGACGACCTCAAGGGTCGCATGGGCAAATGGGGAGTGAGGCGGTCCCACAGATAGGTAGGGCCCAGGCCATGAAGGGCTTTAAAGGTTAAAACCAGCACCTTTAACCTGGCTCGGTGCTTTATAGGCAGCCAGTGCAGAGCGCGGAACACTGGTGTCATGTGCTCTCTGCGACACACCTCAGTAAGGAGATGGGTCGCGGCATTCTACACCAGCTGCAGCCTCCAGACCAGCCTCTCGGGCAGCCCCACGTAGAGCGTGTTGCAGTGATCCAGCCTCAAGGTAATGAAGGCATGGATGACAGTGGTGAGGTCGGAGTCTGAGAGATACAGTCAAAGCCGCAGGACAAGTTGTAACTGCCGAAACGCACTCCCCGCCACAGCCACAACCTGAGATTCCAGGCTGAGACGCAAATCAAGGAGCACACCCAGATTCCGCACCTGAGAGACCATGGGAAGGTGAACCCCCCCAACAATAGGAGATTCAACCACCCCTAGGCCCCCCAAGCCCTCGCCCACCAACATCACCTCTGTCTTGTTAGGATATAATTGCAGATGGCTCAACCTCATCCAAGCCCCCACAGGCGACAGGCACTGGGAAAATAAGGAGACTGTATGGCGTGGGTCGATGGAAAAGGAGAGGTAGAGCTGAGTGTCATCAGCATACTGATGAGACTGCATGCCCATAAACCCTCTCACGATCTCCCCTAATGACTGCATAAAAATGTTAAACAAGAGGGGGGACAGAATGGCACCCTGTGGGACTCCACATGTGATATCCCAGGTGGGGGGGAGAGACGTACACTCCCCCAAGACCACACGGTGAGTTCTCCCGGCTAGGAACGAACAAAACCAGTTCAAGACCATTCCGCCAATTCTGGCACGGTCCCACAGGCAAGTCACAAACACCTCATGATTGACAGTGTTGAATGCAGCCAAAAGGTCTAGCAGGACCAGAAAGGTCTGACGACCCTCGTTTAACACCAGACGGAGATCGTCAACCACAGCTACCAATGCAGTCTCAGAACCATACCCAGGCCGAAACCCAGACTAGGAGGGATCAAAGAAACTGGTACAATCCAGATGTTCCTGGAACTGCCATGCCACAGCAAGTTCAATAACCTTCCATAAAAAGGGGTGGTTAGAGACCAGCTGATAACTGGCAGGAGCATCCGTGTCAAGAGATGGTTTCTTGAGCAGGGGCCTAACCACAGCCTCCTTCAGGGAGTCAGGCACCCTTCCCTCCCGAAGGGAGGCACTAACCACTAGGGGTGGGACACCAGGCAGAATACCGGTTACCGGGTTTACCGGTTAACGGTTCGCAAAAAAACGGATTCCCAGATTGCACCCGGTATACCGGTACCGGATTTATTCCATTGATTTCAATGGGGAACTGTCCCCATTGAAATCAATGGAATAAAAAAAAAATTCCTCCCCCCTCCCCCTCCCAGGCTGTGCGGGTGGAAGGGGGGCACCCCACCCACCCACCCTGCCCAGCCTGGATTTAAAAAACATATTTTTTTTCTTTAAGTCCCAAGTGCAGGCTCTGGGCCGCCGCCGGCGACCCGGGGCCTGCACCAGCATCCAGCAGCAGCTAAGTGCTCATACTAGGGTGATTTCTGGGGTGGGGGTAGTTTAACACCCCCCACCCCAGGGATCACCCTACCTTCCCACCCAGGGATCACCTACCTTGAGCTCCAGGCGGCGGTGGTGGCGGTGGTTCGGCTCCAGCAGCTTCAGCGCTGGCTGTGGCTGCCAGCTTCAGTGCTACTAGGCGTTCCGGTGAACTTCCGGGTTTCACCGGAAGGCCTAGTAGCGCTGAAGCCGGCAGCCACAGCCAGCGCGGAAGTCACCGGAGCCAGACCAATGCCGCCGCAGCCGCCACCCAGAGCGCAAGGTAGGTGATCCCTGGGTGGGGAGGTAGGGTGATCCCTGGGG
>QEPC01002494.1:3197221-3223204 GCA_003113815.1 Sphenodon punctatus
CAGGGTGGGTGGGGGGTGTCCCCCCTTCCACCCTCACAGCCAGGACTCGGGGAGGGAAAGTGTTTGGGGGGTTTTTTGTGTTTTTTTTTTACATTGCGGCCATTCATTTGAATGGCTGCAATGTAAAAAATGTGGTATGGGGGGAATCCGGAAAATGGGCCGGATTACCGGGTTAATCCAATTCTGCCGGTACACCAAAATACCGGCAGTATTGGATACAGGATGATCCGGTAGTCCCACCCCTACTAACCACCCCAGCCAGCAACGACTGTAACATCTCCTGGCTGGCTTTCACCAGCCAGGATGGTCATGATCTTTCTCACAAGTGGTGGCACAGACAGATCCCAATAAGGACTCCACATCGGCAGGCAACACTATCTGAAATGGATCCCACAAAATATGACAGGATGGGGTATCGATTGCCCCAAGATGATACTCTGCAATAACTGTGGTACCGAAATCGTGGCAGATATGAGCGATCTTATCTACAAAGTACTCGATAAACTTGTCACAGAGGTCAGTGTATTGCTCCAGGTCCAGGTGGAGGCAGGCAGGACTGACTAAGCCTTTCACCACCCGGAAAAGTTCCACTGGACGTGACTTTGCAGATGCAATAAAGGCAGCAAAGAACTGCTTCTTTGCTGCCTGCACTGCCACATCATAGGACTTTAAACTGCTCTTATGCTGCAATTGATCATACTCATCATGGGTCCGGTGCCACCATCACACTAACCACCTGCTCTCCTGCATCTAACACCGCAGGCCCTCAGTAAACCAAGGAGACCTGCAGGAGACTTGGAAGGGCAGCAGACGCCTGGGAGCCACTCTGTCAATGGTCTCAGCCAACAAGGTATTCCAGAAGGCTATGAGATCATCAACCGAGCGGGTGATGAGGTCCAGGGGAAACTCCCCCAGAGCATTCTGGAACCGATCCGGTTCCCTAAGTCTTTGGGGGCGGACTGATCTAATAGGTCCTGCACCCTGTCAGGGGCTGACATGCACCAGGATACATGCCTTAAGGAGGTAATGGTCAGACCATGACAAAAGCTCTACCCCCCTTAACTTCTACTAACTGATGCCCGCCTGAAGGCCGGTGCAGAAATCCAAATCGAGGGTATGTCCCTCCTCATGTGTGGGGCCACAGATGATTTGGGACAGGTCCATGGTTGTCATGGAGGTCATGAACTCATGCCTCGCTCCTCCAAGATCGGTGTCAGTGTGGATGTTAAAATCCCCAGGACCACTAATCTAGGGGTCCGGAGGATCACATCTGACACCAGATCAGCAAGAGCATGTATGGATGCCTCCAGGCAATTGGGTGCATGGTACACCAGCAGCACCCCTAATCTGTCCCCGGCCAAATCCAACACAAGATGGATGCACTCAACACCTGGCGGAGCCTGCACCGGATACCTCCTTAAAGACAATGCATCCTAGATAACAATGGCTACACCGCTCCACCCCCCCGTCCTTCCATCTGAGGCTGATGCTGCACAGAGAACCCAGCTGGAACAAGATCAGCCAAGATAGGGCCCGATTCATTGTCCAGCCAGGTCTCTGTAATACATACGAGGTCGGCGTCCCACTCTGGGATTAGCTCCTGGATGGTAGATGATTTATTGACAACCAACCTTGCGTTCAGCAGCACCAGACTAAGGTCTGGGGTCTCCTGGGCCTCGACCCACTTCCTACCTGTGTGGGGGATTGAGATGGGAACGGGTACAAGACACTGCTCCCTCCTCACTGATGGAAGATGCCTCCCCTTTGGACCATATTCTCCCCCGACCCATAACAACCCTGATAGTTTCAGACCCCCTCCACTCCTCAGAGAGCCCTGACATGCACCCACCCTCCATAGGCTTCCCTGACAGGCCAGTGAGAGGGACACCACCACCCAGCCCCTCCACCCACCTCTGCCACCAGCAGGCAACCACTCCCCCCTGGAGGGTCACCTCTGCTCACACCAGGAGTTCCCCTCCACCCGCCAACCTACCTGAGGAGACTGTGTACCCCCACACCACACTATTGAGTTGTACTGGGTTCTTAGTCTGCATGGGACTACCACATTTTATGTGTCATCATTGGACATGGACATCCTGACCAGCTATCGGCCGGTCTCTAACCTTCCCTTTTTAGGGAAGGTTATTGAACTGGTGGTAGCTTGGCACCTTTAGGAGCATCTGGACGGGGTTCATTTTCTTGATCCCTCACAGTCTGGCTTTCGTCTGGGCTATGGCATGGAGACTGTGCTTGTGACCTTGGTTGATGACCTCTCCCGTGAGTTGTACCAGGGTCGTTTGACCCTGTTTGATTTCTCAGCTGCATTTGATACCATTGATCACTAGCTGTTGGTGACTTGGCTGCGGGACCAGGCAGAGATTGATGGGATCATTCTTGAATGGTTCCTCTCTTTCCTGGCTGGGAGAACCCAGCGTGTGGTCCTAGGTGATTTTTCATCTTCTCCCCGGGGTCTCAAATGGGGGGGGCCCTCAGGGTTCCATTTTGTCCCCTCCCTTGTTCCATGTGTATATGCAGCCTTTGGAGGAGGTTGTCAGGGAGTTTGGTGTACAGTGTCATCAATATGCTGATGAAACCCAGCTCTCTCTCTCTTATTCATCATGCTCAAGCCCAACAGTCTTGTTGCTTACCCGGTGTTTGGCAGCTGTGGGGGATTGAATGAGAGCGAGTCACCTGAATTTAAATCCTGACAAGACAGAGGTGATGGGGGAGGGGAAGGCCAGGGGAGTAGTGGTCCCCATCATTGATGGGTTCCGTCCTTTCCTGTTATCTCAGGTTCGGAATCTGGGGGTGCTCCTGGACATGCCACAGCTATGCCTGGATGTCCAGGTGGTGGCTGTGGTGAAGGGGGCATTTCACCAGTTACATCTGGTACGTCAGCTTAGGCTGTATGTCTCGGACTCAGATCTGGCCATGATCATCCATGCTTTTATTACATGGACTACTGTAACACACTCTATGTGGGACTACCCTTGGTGCTGGTTTGGAGACTGCAGCTGGTGCAGAATGCGGCGGCTCGTCTCCTAGCAGGGACAGCCCAACGCAAGTACATTACACCAGTGCCTTGCTCTCTGCACTGACTGCCGATAGTTTATTGGGCCAAATTCAAAGTGTTGATGCTAACCTTTAAAGTCCTAAATGGTCTGGGGCCCACCTACCTGCAGGACCACCTCACCCTCTGGGACCTGGTTCAGCCCCTGCAGTCGTCCGGGGGGCACCTCCTCAAAGTCCCCCAGGTTTCTTGGGTGTCGACCTTGCGGAGGGCATTCTCTGTGGCCATGTCGCAGCTGTGGAACTCCCTCCTATTGGAGGTCAGCTTGACGACCAACCTCCCCTCTTTCCACAGACAGCATAACACCTGGCTGTTCCACTATGCTTTCCCGAGGGAGATAGGATGGGTGGATTGGGCAGGGTAGAGGGTTAAAAAAAAATTATTGTGGGATTTTTAATTGCATTTTTGCTATTTATTAAATTTATTTTAATTTGTTTTAACATGTTGTTAGCCGCCCCTTGATGCTTTTAGCAGGAGGTGGTGGCATACAAATTTTATTATAAATAAATAAATGTACCATTTTGGTAATTTCAGACATACTGGGCCTGGAGGCCCACCATGCTAAACCACGGACTGGGATCCATTTCGGATCCCGGTCAGGAATCAGGCCGACTTTCCTTTAGATGTGCCTGTCTGATTCTCACTGGGGATCGGGGAGTTGGTGGGGCTGTGCAGCATGATGTGCGGCCTCACATCCGCCCCCCCCATACTCCCCCAGCCACCTGCCCTCTGGGAGACGGGCAGGACCACGGTCCGGCCAGGCTGCAGGTAACAGATGTTACCTGCTGCCCATCCTGGATCGTGGCCAATCCGATCACAGTTGGGGCCCGATCCCACCATGATTATGGACCTCTGGGCTGCCGGAGGTCCAGAATCATGGTCAATATGATTCCTGCCAGTGATTCACTGGGGTGAACATCTGGTGGGAAGCAGTACAGACATAACGGGACCAATGGCCACCTCAGGAGATTCACTGTGGCTGACCGTGGTATCATTATGTTTGAAATTACTCAAAGGGTGATTTCAGATGTAACGGGGCCCTTTGGCCCCGTACCGAAATCACCCTAGTAATTCCCCTCCGGGGTCACCCCATCACGCCACAACAGACGTGCTGGGGGGATCCCGGCAGGGAATCTGGGAGGGGGCAGGGCCGCGTGGCACAACGTGCGGCCGCACGGCCCCGCCCCCTCCACGCTCCCGCCGCCCGCCCTCCGGGGAGACGGGCGGGCGGCGGGGCCAATGAGGCCGCCGCGTCGGGCTGGATTCACCACGGCCTGGGGTCCCGCCGGTGATCCCGGGCCGTGGCGCCCGACCAGACGTGACGCTGGGGTTCACCCCGGCATGGGATTGCATTCGACACGCGGCGGCCTCCGGTCTCCCCACTTCGGCCGCTCACATGTCGAATGCAATCCCCAGCCGTGGTAACATCTGGGGGGAAACCTCCGTTTCCCCCAACAGACGTGACGCTATCACAGCCACCACGCGGAATTGAGCGTGGTTCACTGTGATATCGTCACGTCTGAAATCACCCATAGTCTCCAGAATTATGTATTGCAATTAACAAAGTCAGTCTTCATCAACTTGGTCTGATACTTGGTCTGATACTTTGCACAATCAGCAAAGACAGCCTTGGTTTCATGTTGGACTTTAACATCTGTTTTTTATTGTTCAAAAATAGGAAATAACAGCTTGGTGCTCAAATATTATTTCCATTTGTTGAGCCAACATAATATTTATCTTCCTTGTTTACTTCAGCATCAGAATTCTTTCTATATTCTCAAAAAGTGTGACTCAGCCATATTGTGTTAGGAGAGGATCTGGTTTGAGAGTCTTACTTGGTCCCAACATACTTTGTAGATTAATCTGGAGGGAGATGTTGGAACTCATACTTTTTAAATTGTTGATTTCAAGGACTCAGTCATTCATATATTTCTATATTTTCTTTCATATGCCAAACAATTCTTCTTCAGGGCCTGACAGATATGAAAAACCAACAAGATCGGATCTAGAATTTATTTGAAGTACATGACTGCGGTGCCATACTATGGCATATGTAAATATAAATACATACATACACGTGTGTAAATAATTTTCTTTGATACTATCTCAGAAGAAATCTAGGGAATCATGAGGCAGTTCAGGAGCTCATTGTCCTACACTGCTGCAGGTGTTTACAATGCTTTTGAATGTACTGAGTTTTTGATTTTGGGGCCATCCCAGAGCTCATTAAATTGTTTGCTCCCTTTGAGATAACCTAGGCATACTGAATATTGATTTTGATCAGTATACTCAGTTTTATTTTATTAATTTATTATTATTATTTTTATTATTATTATAAGCATTTATATAGCACCAGCGATGTACCTGGCGCTATACATAAAATCAAGATAGACACAGTCCCTGCCCGAGAGTTTATAATCTGAAGACAGGGGGAGGAGAGACAGGGAAGGGGGCATCTTGCTTTCATCAGTGCATGTTATGACAGGGATAGGAGAATTGCATTCATTCATAAAACAACTGGGTTCAATTTTTTTTATTTAGGACTGAAGTGGAAATGTTTGACTTGTGCCATCCAGATCTGCGAGCAGTAGCATATTGGAACGTGGTAAATTATTTAAAAATAAAATAAACCACATACACACAATTTTGACCAACAAAAAAAGTGTCAGAGAAAAGGACTGTGATTAGGGAGAAGTAGCAGGGAATGAATCATTCTGTTATGTCCCTTTTTGTACAGACACTCTCCCCCCCCGGCCCCCGTGGGTGGGTGGGTCGGCATTGGGTGTCTGTGCGGCCGCCGCATCAGAGGTTACAAAGGCATAGGTGACAGTGACCAAATTCTAATCCAATAAGAACAGTCGCAGCCTTCTCATTAGATTTAATTGGTGAAATTTAATTTCACCAATTAATTATCACTAGATTTAATTGGTGATTTAATTTAAGTGGAGCCCCACCCCCCTTGGCAGCAGGGTGGGGGATGGTAGTGGGGATGGAAGGTAATAGAGGGTGTATATCAGACTGTCATGTGTTATATGTATTGTACATCAGATGTCATATGTTTATATGATTTTTTTGGATTGTATTCTTGGGCCTTATGCGGATTGTGCTGGCCCTGTGAATCTTATGTTTTTAATATGTTCCATTTCTTGTTAGTCGCCTTGAGCCACCTTAGTGGGAGAGTGCGGGATACAAATTAAAAATGAAATGAGATGAAATGAAAAAAGCACTCCTAGCCACCACCTCAACCTGATAATCCAGGCACAGCAGTGGATCCAAGAACACCCCAAGACTGAGAACCTCAGTGAGCAAAGGAGGCTGGAGACCATCAACAAGGGTTCCTACTTTTCCCAGGTTACACAGCAAGGCAACTATCATCACTCAGGGCTTGCCTGGATTCAGTCTCAGTTGGCTCATCTGCATTCATTTCCCAACATCCAGGGCTGGTCTAATTATTATTATTTTTTTTAAAGTCGGGTCAGGTGGAGGGGGCAGCAGGAGTGAGGGAGAGGCAGAGGCCCCACCTTTACCACACTCCACTCCCCCCCTCCTCTGCCTGTCACAATCTTGCCTTGGGGAAATGAGAGAGAGAGAGGCAGAGGTCCCGCCTCTCCCTCCTTTCCCCTGGCTGAGAGACTGACAGGTGGGGGGGGCAACCATGAAGTGAGGAAGAGGCAGGGCCTCTGTTTCTTCCCTCACTTCTACCGCTGGCCCCCTGTTTCAGCCAGGGAAATGAAGGACAGACGGGGCCTCTGCCTCTCTCTCCCTCATTTCCCATGGCCGAGACTGTGCCAGGTGGGGGGGGGGCAGGGATCCCAGTGCGGGGCCCAGGCTGGAGGCGGTGATGGTGGCGGCGACAGCACCAGCAGCGGATCTGGTAATTAATCCAGTCAGAAGCCGAATGGCCACTCCGGCTTGGGGATGGGTGGAGGGGGTGCCCCTCCACCCATCCCCAAGCCCAGGTCCAGATAGCACACTGCTGCTGGGTCAGGGAGCGCCCCCTGAGCCGGGGAGCACCCCTAGACCCACAATGCCACCGGCGGAAGAGATAGCGCCCAGAATTTCTTCCCCGCCCTGGGCCCCGCTCAGAGTAAGGCCGGCCCTGCCAACAGCAGTCAGGCACTGGGTAAGCACCAAGAATGCAGAACCTGGGTTAGATGAAAAGGTGAGCTAGAGTTGAGGGACATCAGCATATTGATTGCACATTATTGTCCTTGTAGTCTGTCTAGGGTCCCACTGTCCTGGTTTTTCAGGATCATTGCTAGCCTTAGACAATCCCAGTCATGGACTCCCAGCTTCTCCACCTTGTCTCCTGAGTTCCATGGCTCCTTGTGTCTTTGGTTCAGGATCACCAACAGTGCTGCACCAGTCAGCCAGAGTCTGTGGTTGGCTGGAATCTGCTAGCCCTCAAAAAAGGGCAGGTCTATAGTGACAAGGAGACTTTCTTAAAGAGGCCACTATCTACTTTGTCACAGTCTTAAAAATGGCACTAATAAAATTCACAATAGCAGCTTACAGAGAAAGTGTGTATGGGGGGGGGGAGATGAGCACTTTTGTCCAAATCCAGTCTATGGCCAGGTTTTTTGGGGGGGTGGGCAGGGTCATCATCTTTCCTATTCCTAGATCAAGAGTGTTGGCTGTGGATCCTGTTCCTACTCTCAAGCACTGCAGGAGTGAGCTATGGGGAAGAGAGCAGAGATGCAGTCATATGATCAAGGATAAGGAACTGATCTATTTCAGAGTCATTATCTGAGCTCTCTCTCCATCACCACCACTCCTACATTCCTTACCCAGACCAAATCACTTAAGCACCACTGTCTCCAACTCGTATCTGGTCCATGATGCTTGAACCAATATTCAAGTGACTCACAGGGGGTAAAAAAAGTTTTGCCATCACTAAATTAATCCCTTTTTTAATGGGCACAAGGGGTGGGATGGGACATTGTTTGCATTGGTGCAGGTGCAGTGGGGGGGGGGGCGTGTAGATGGGTGCACACTGACCTCCACCCATCGCACACTCATGGAGCAATCGCTGTTTTCATTTGTTGCTCCATGCATGTGTGATGGGTGGAGGTTGGTGTTCATGTGTGTTCGCAGGCGCACACACGCACACCACCAACCTCTGCTGTGGGGTGTACATGAGACTCGCCCATTCATGAACACCCAGATTTCTGGGTGTTCATGCATGGGTGCCACTCACATGAAAAGGGTCTTAGAATGATTTCAATTGGACTGCTCATGTGGTTAAAATTAAGCACACATTTTTGTGCTTCTGGTCACAGATTCATCTACTGACTACTATCTTAAATGGGCTTGCCCTATGTGAACCGTGCATAAGTGCTACCATAAAATATTATCATGCCTGTCAGAAAAAGGGAAATAGCTTGTGGGGTACCATCGTATGAGTAATTAGACTATGTTTAAAGTTTGTTCTGCCCATTAAGAAACGTGGCAGAATGGAAAATACTCAAGCTAACAATCCCTCCTGTTTAATAGGTTAGGAACTGGGACAGAAATAGTCTCGAGGCATTAAGGAATTCCTATGAGTAGAATTTTTAAAGCACTAGTTTTGAGAATACCAACAGTAAAAGAAAGATGGTCTTCCATCCCTGTCTGGCTGATCAGCCAGGAGACTGGCACACAAAAGCTAGAGAGCTAGCTGGTGCAGATGGGTAAAACCTGAATGTGATTCTTATGCTTATGAAGAATCCAGGTCTTTCCCTTCTGCTGGGATTAACCTCTGTGTTTTGAGCCAACAGTGAGCCCCCAAGAGGTCAGACCCATGGTGGCTGGTGGAGTCAAAGGCTGGTGGGGCAGTGGGAGGGGCCAAGTTGTAG
Source organism: Sphenodon punctatus (assembly GCA_003113815.1). Classification (NCBI taxonomy): domain Eukaryota; kingdom Metazoa; phylum Chordata; class Lepidosauria; order Sphenodontia; family Sphenodontidae; genus Sphenodon; species Sphenodon punctatus. The sequence continues at coordinate 3,206,126 of QEPC01002494.1, forward strand.
GTGGAGCCAAGCAGAATTTTAAAATTCATATGGAATTTTACAGCCTCAGTTCCTTATCTATAAAAAATGGGTGGGTGTGTCTGTCTCTCTTTGTTTTCCCCTAACCTTTGTCCTACTTCAATTGTGATCCCACTGGGCAAGGACCTATCTCCAACCACCACCAAAAGGCAATGTGTTCAATTGCAGGAGTACCATAGTAGGAAAGACAGAAGTATGTAGATTGCAGAGGCCACAGCTAAAATGCATGGGAAATGCTGAAAAACCCAACAGAATTATGTGGATTCCTAAAATGCACACCATAAACATGCTTGGCACCTGGGAGGGAAAAGACTCCCCACCTATCCAAAATAGCACCTTCAGACCTTCCTGTATAGTACAAGCTGAACTCTAAAACCACACAAGGCTGCATGCAAAACCAGCAAGTATTTTCTAAGTGCCCTTCATCACCAAACAACTATGTCACCAAATAATTATTTGGAAAAGCTTCTATATTCTTTGTCTGTGATTTTTTGTACTATGGGTGCAACTTTTGCTTCAGCAGAAGTTGCTGGCTTGCAGAAAATCAGAAGTGTTCTGGCTTGTAAATTGCATTTCTGTGTCAGCAAATCCTGTCCACTGATCTAGGTCTGACAGACTGCTCTTGGTGGAATGGTTCATAGGAAGTGGCAATGTGGGTTGCACCCTAGTCCTGCCCTCCTCTGCCCCAAGCAAGCCACAAAACAATCTTTAAGTCACAATTTTTACATGGTAGCAACTTGGTTTAAGATCATTTTGCACTATTTTTGACAATACAGAGTGATTTCAGTGCAACCCAAAACCTAGCACTCTGTGAAAACATGTTTTAATAGCTTTATGTGACACTTACAAATATCCTGTCTCTCATATAGCGATAACTACTTCCTTTGCAAAAGTAATTCAGAATATCAGAGTCATGAAGGTGCTGTTTCAGACGGTGGTCTCCATCACATTAGTCCTTCTGTGGTGTTAAGCATACGCTTCTCCCCCAAATTCAGCAGGATCAGGCCTCCCAGCTGGGGACTGGGAGGGTAACATACCCTGCCTCCCTAAAAGCATTTTATCAACTCTGAAAAAGACAAACAATACCTGGGGAAAATTCCAAAAGGAATACCACACAACCCCCTCCCAAAGAGCCCCCCCCCCAAAGAGCCAAACAGCACCTGGAAAATTCCAAAAGAAATAACACAGGTACATCCACCCCAAAAAACCCACCACCCCAACAATCTCACATTATACCAACTCTGAAAGCAACACAAAAAACCAGAAAAAATCCAAAAGAAAAATACCACGCACACAAAGGCTCCCCCAAATAGTAAGAACAGCTCTTTTTCTTTACCTAATCTGAACAGCAGCAGATCATTCTGGCTCCACAGTTAAAAAAACATGTCTTCAGAAAGTAGCACATGAGCACTAGCCTGTCCAACTCAGTGGACATTTTTACACACACCTTAATGTGCTGGTCTTTCAATCTTCTGGGTTTACACGTCCACAAGTAAGTTCTGGATGCATTTTTCACACAAACACTCCCCTGAGGCATCCTAAAGTAGCTGCAGCTGTAGACATGAGGGGCTGCCATGGAAACCAAGTGACCAGAGCTGCCTGGAGCAAAGCAGTTTAGCAGGAGAACGTTTTACACACAAACGTTTTGGGGGAAGTTCCATGGAGAAGTTCAAAGAGCCGAATGTTTAAGATCTGGGTGAGTGACTCAGACATGCAGAAAGTTAAGGATGTAACAGCAAACATGCAGTAGAAGTGTGTGTGTAAAAACACCCTGTGTCTTTTTGGCTTTTTTTCCTGATAAACAGCAGCGGGGGGGGGGGGTGTCACATGATCTCCATACCAGACAGCCCACACAGTTTCAGCCTGACTGTCTCCACCACTCCCTCCACCCCCATCTCCTCCTGCCTGAGGGTGCCAGATTCAATCACCCAGGCATCATTAGAAAGGAGCTCAGATAGGGCTCTATAGGCACTCTACCCCAGTGGCTAAAAGTTAAATAGCAAACTTTGCTAGCTACAGTATGGACAGTAAATCCAGCCACCCATACTGCAAACAGAGATTATTTCCCCCCAGCTGCATTCCGTCTGACTCCTCTTCGAAGATCTGCTAGCAGCTGGTAATACAAGGTTGCTATATTGTAAGCAAGGTTCTTTGAGATGGCTTTGGACATTCTCCCCACTTGTATGTCCAGAGCCATCTCAAAGAACCTTGCTTACAAGATAGCAACCTTCAGGTGTGCAGGGAGGATTCATCTTCACTCAACTCCCTCCTTTCTAGGTATGCTCCACCCCCAGCAGACAAGTGCATGAACAGTCAGACTCCAGCAAGAGCAGACCTAGAAGTGCGACACCATCGCTGGCAGTGTGGATCCTTCAGCTCCCAGCCAGGTGCTATGCATGGGGGAGCTCAGGGAGAGCACAAGAAATGCTCCAGATGCCCGGGTGGGATGGTCGACTGCGTCTGGAACAGACATTGAGAACCAGACACATTACTGAATGTCCAAGTAAAGTAAGTTTATTTACCAGAGTTAGATCAGGTTGTGATCAAGCTCCAACGCTGGGAGACTTGACAGCTTACAGGAAAGGAGTCTGGGGTGTGAGTGACACCCCAGGTACATTTATAGGATTTAGACAAAGACCCTAAAACTGGCCAATAAAGAAGAACTGATTGGCATTTTTTAAAACACGCATGTGAGTTGCCGTGACTTTACAAAATGTCATATTTTGAAGTACAGTGGGTTTTCAAATCTCCAAACAAACTTAGATAGAATTAGTTATGGGTTACATATACAGCAACAATGTATCAATATAGCTCTTCCTTGCTCCGGCATGGCTGGGGAAGAGGCCATATTAATACATTCACTACATTCACTATTTACTCATCAGCTCTTGCTTTCTCAGGATGTGAAGGGACTTTATTACCTTGCTAGCCATCTGGGAGTAGGTTTTCTTTCCCAATAAATGGCCCCTTCTACCTAGGCTGACCATCTAGGAATAGGGTTTGTTTCCCAATAAATGGCAGGCTCAAGCCTTTAGCTATAGTTTTGTACACTCTAGCTGACGAAACATGAAGGTCCATCTCTACACCGTGGCTCGATCAGTCTCCCATACAACCAGAATTCAGTCATACGAGAGCGTAGTTTTAATTGCTCTACACCTTTCTTTTAAGGTAGTTTTAGAATTAGTATTAGGAAGGAAGAAAAAAAAACCAATCCCAATTCCCTCTTCTAAAATTTATAAAAGGGAAAACTTCAGAATACACTTAGCACTTCAAATGTTTCTGCTAATGCACAAGGATGAATTAATATTCATTCCTAAACCACAGTCCACAAACTTATTCTGAAGCAGTTCCAATGAAGCCCTGGCTTTTGAAACATCATAGCCCTGATGCTTTGCAAAGCTGCTGATATTATTCCAATTGTTCATTTAGGTGACTTGGAAATTAAGTGCCTGGGGGCCATACAGCACAGCAGGGAAAGACAGCCTAAAGAGTCCACAAGTGGTCTCTGACCAAATAAAGATTTATTTTTATTTATTTATTTTAAATCCCATGCTAAAGCTTTAAATGAGATTTAGTGATTCTTATTCATTATTTAGCTAAGCAGCCTGATTGTCTGGTGGGAGGGTTGGCATGTATCTTATTGTGGCATGTTGTGAGTAGATCATCATGCACCTGACTTCTGGTTTCCATCGCCTGACATCACTCCTGCTGCAGATGTGCTGGTGTGTTCTAATCCAGCGGTGTTGGGTATGGCTCAGAACACATGGGAACTGTTTAAACACCTGTATATTCAAGTAGGGTTCTGGGTTGCCTTGGCCCCATTCACATAGCCATTAAAATATATTGGAACATGGTAAACAGAACAGATCTATGGCCACTTTCAGACATGTCCCCCCCTCTCCCCCGGTGCATATTTGGGCGGCGGGGGGGAATGCACAGCCTGAATATACTTGGGGATTGGTCAGTCTGAAAGGGCCCCCAATGTGGCTTTGTTGGCAAAGACGCGCAGGGATGCAGAGCTCGAATTCCTGCTCTGATCCCTGCGCGTCTCTGCCGGCAAAGCCACGGGGGGGAGAGGGGCTTTCAGACTGGCCGATCCCCGTGCATATTTGGGTTGTGCATTCCCCTGAGGGGGCCATGTCTGAAACTGGCCTCAGTTTCGGATGCCTACTGAAGTATTCCATTTCCCAGATACCCACAGTATGCTTTTAGGAAATGCTCCCCTCCCCTGACAGACTCACCTGAACATCCATTCAGTTCCTGTGGCAGGGAATCAGGAACAACCCAGAGACCCGAGCAGTCTCCCCTGGCTGACCTCCTGCAACAGCAGCCCGGCCTAGCTTCCACCTGCAGCCATGGAGAAATATCTATTTCCAGAGCATTTAGTCTGTCTATGCGTTCACTGTCAGCTTCAGGTGCTGCTTTTCCTTCAGCTAGGGACCTCCTGGACCCCATTCCATGTGGCAGAGTGTAGTAGAATTGGCCTGGCTTGGAGGTTAAGACCCCGGGCATGGTCACTAGGAATGTGAGCAATCTTCAGTGACTAGGGGTGTTTTCAGATAAGACACTCCCTACCAACTAGACATATTACAGGACACACTTAGGGGACCCTGGGCATGCTCAGTCTGTTCAGACTGGACTCAGAGGCGAAGACCCTAGGCATGCTCAGATGAATGGGGCCTCACTAGCCATGTGCCTACAGTATAAGCCTACAGCACAGTTGGCTCTGTGTGGCCATAGAAGGTTGTTGTGAGAGAAGCTGTCCCACATTGGGATACCCAGGACAGGATGACGGCATTACAGAGGTGATCAACCAAGTACAGGATCAACACCCCGGAATCTGCTGTAGCCTACAGCCCAGTGAGACCTGTTCTGTCTTTATTTTCATGGAATCTGGGCTACATAAGGCCCCATGGACTTAAAGGAGTTTTTCATTCACTAATAAGATTGACTCGACTTGCACTACTAGTGGCAATAGGCCTAGTTTGAGGGGAGGCTGGAGGCCAGTACAGCTATTCACTTAGGAAATACACCAGTATGAGGTCCAGGTTTGGATTAGAATTTGGAGCAGTGGAGTGTTATCTAACTTGCCACGTGCAGGCGGTAAGAGCTAATTTCCCCACAGGCTAACTAGCAATCTCTAGGGGCTCTGGAGGACTGCCCTGTCACATTCTGATTCATACTATTACTGTTCAGCACAATTCATCAACCACCTTCTCTTGGAAGCTAACCCCTCCCTCCTCTATATTCTCCCCTCCCTGCCATTAAATAGGCAAACCATTCCCTCTGTAATATCCCCGTTAGCACCTGCAACCTGAGGCCAAACACCACCACCTTTTGTGAACTCCGTAGAGATGTTTTCACACAAAAAAAATACAATTAAACAATACATTTTTGTTAACACAACAAGGGTGGGAAAGTATAAGTATGACAGATAAAACTTGCATCAGAAAAGACCACAACAGTAAATAGTAAATGTGATTTAAACAATCCACTCAGGGGAGGTTTTGTGGTGGGAACTCTAACCTTCTGTCCCCGTCTCATGGCTCTTGCATGGGCCCTAGACTTAAACAATGCATGGGCTTCAGGTTTTGCTGCAGCCAATGTCAAAAGCTCAACAGATCACTGACGAAGACTACTTTCAGACATGCCCTCCCTCCCCCTGCGCATATTCTGGCTGTGAGGGGAAATGCGTAGCCAGAATTTTATGCTGGGATCGGCCGGTCTGAAAGGTCCCTCCCACGTGACTTTGCTGGAAGAGACGCACAAAAATGCAGAGTAGGAAATCGAGCTCTGCATCCCTGCGCGTCTCTGCCAGCAAAGTCTCACAGACGGGGCCTTTCAGACCGGGTGATTCCCGTGCATATTCTGGCTATGCATTCCCCCCTGCAACCAGAATATGCACGTGGGGGGCATGTCTGAAAGTGGCCTAAGTGGTCTAAGTGGTACATGGACAGCAGGGGCGTTATGAACTAGGGGTGGGAAAACCGGATCTTCCGGTATCCGATAATGCCGGTACTGGGCGTACCGGCATTATCGGATTCAACCCGGTAATCTAGGCCATTTCCCCGATTCTCAGTACCGGATTTTTTTTACATTGCGGCCATTCAAATGAATGGCCGCAATGTAAAAAAATAAACCCATAAAAAACCCGCGTTTCCCTCCCCCTCCCAGGCTGCGCGGGTGGAAGGGGGGACACCCCCCACCCACCCTGCCCAGCCTGGATTTAAACAAAGAAATTCCCCTGAGTGTCCCACTGCAGCTCCAGGCCACTGCCAGCAACCCAGAGCCAGCCCACCAGCACCAGCGGCCGTCCCAGCAGCAGCCGGTAAGTATACTGTATGATCCCTGGGGTGGGGGTGGGGTTTAACACCCCCCACACCCCAGGGATCACCCTACTTCCAAGTTCCCACACCCAGGGATCCTACCTTCATTGAGCTACGGCAGTCCGGAAGCTTCAGGGCCGGCTGTGGCTGCCGACTTCAGACGCTGGTAGGCCTTCCGGGGAACTTCTGGGTTTCCCCGGAAGGCCTACCAGTGTCTGAAGCCAGCAGCCACAGCCTGCGCTGAAGCCTCCGGACTGCCGGAGATCAATNAGGATCCCTGGATGCGGGAACTTGGAAGTAGGATGATCCCTGGGGTAGGGGGGTGTTAACCCCCCCCAAGGATCATACAGTATACTTACCGGCTGCTGCTGGGACGGCCGCTGGTGCTGGTGGGCTGGCTCTGGGTTACTGGCGGTGGCCTGTAGCTGCAGTGGGACGCTCAGGGGAATTTTTTTGTTTAAATCCAGGCTGGGCAGGGTGGGTGGGGGTTGTCCCCCCTTCCACCCGCGAAGCCTGGGAGGGGGAGGGGGGAGAATTTTTTTTATTCCATTGATTTCAATGGGGACAGTGCCCCATTGAAATCAATGGAATAAATCCAGTACCGGTATACCGGATTTAATCCGGGAATCCGGTTTTTTGGAAACCGGAATCCGGTAATTGCGCTGGGGTCCTGGCCCTATTATGAACATTGTGACTTTATGTATATTGGAGTGAGGAAATAGAGAACAAGAGGGGTGTTAGTTGTACAGGGGAGCAGGCCATGGGGGCTGGTGTCAATACCCATACCCCCCCCCCTTGCCACTTCCCAGTCCGCTCCAGGCTGCAGTTTTCCAGTGGTGCTTGGTGGGGGATCATACCGGGAGGCTCCCCCCTTCAGATGTGGCCTCCAGTGGGCAAGCTGGGCTGCTGGAACTGCAGGTGGATGGGAGGGAAGGCACAGTCAAAACCAGACCTGCTGTCCATATGTTTATACCCAGTGTGACTTCCACATAGCCCTGGGGATTCAGGCACCTGGCCATTCTCACTGACTGTTCTCTTCTATCTGGCCAATAAATGGCCCATGTGTTGTCTGGTCCTGACAGCTAGGGGTGTGCACCAGGGACACATTACTGAATTTTTCATTTTGTTATTATATAGCTTTAGATTTCATAATTTGGTTATATATAAATTTCTCTTTGTTACTGAACTTTGTGGGTTTTTCTCCCATTGATTTTTATGGGGAACGGATTTCTGGCTGTAACTTCATCTTTATCTAATTTGCTTGAAATTTAGAATGTTTGTGCCCCTCATGCAGGGAAATATCCCTACCAAATTTCATAAAGATTAGATCAAGGGTTCTGATTCTTCAAGCACTTGAGGTTTTGTAATTTATGCACATATTTGCAGCTGTAATGGCTTTGTTTTCCATACAATTTGGGTGACATTTGTACTCTTTGTACCCATCCTGAAAGGGATCATTGATGCAAACATTCAGGAAGATTGGATAAATGGTACTGATTTACTGATTTTATTAGCGATTTAATCATTTCATGGTTTGTTCACACATTTCCAGGTGTAGAATTTTTGTTTTCCAATTTGGATGACCTTTGGACAGGTTGTTTCCCTAACTCAAAGGAGCATCCCTGCAAAATTTCAGAAGGATTGGATAGAAAGTAGTAGTAGTAATAGTTTATTGTTTGGCCATAGGCAGTAACAAAATCAATACAAAATTTGCAATAAACAACACATCACATGACATAGTTTAAAATAAGCTCTAATATAGCTAAGACCTAGTTATGACTCTATTTGGATATAAAGGGTCCCAATTTTTTAAGCAATATCAGGTTAATGATTTTAACAGAATTTGTAAATTTCCTTAAATTACTTGCAGGTGTTGATTCTGTTTAAACTATAGAGGTTTTACTAGATGCAAACATCTGCTTTTTGGAGCATTTGTACAGAGAGTCATGAAGACAGGAGGAGGTGGGCAGAGTAGAGGAGGAGCAGGTCCCAGAAGCACTGGCTTCAGTCACTGGGACCCCAAATTCTGTGAGGGAATCTGTGGGGGAGACTAGGTGAAGAGTACTGGTTTTTTGAGAACTTGCAGTGAGACTGAAAATTATAGCACAGCAAGCCAAACACACAGAGAACTGAGCCAACATACAAGCCACACAAGATTTAGCCATGGGGGGAGGGGGGTTGTACAGCTTGTCAGAAGCTTATATTTTCTCCACAATTCCCACCCTCAAGCCTGTCTGACTGACGTTATTGGGTACTGCCAAATTGGAAGCCTGGGAAGCATCTTCAAAGAATTAGCTTAATTCTCTGATGTTTGTCACAGTGGTACAAGATGGGTTCATGGTCAATCATGTATCCTCATTCTGTGCTGTGCCCACCCCCAAGGCCTCCTGCTTGTTACTAGGAAGTTGGAAGCTTCTGTTTAGGAAAGACCCAATAAGATATTATTTTATGTCCACTGTCATGGTGCTGCAGGGTGTGTTTGGGATGCCAGTTGGCCAGCCTGAATGTGTCAATAATGTCTCTTGTAGGGTGTGCGAATGCGGTTTGGATGTTCAGAGTTCGGCCTGAACTCGGCCAGTTCGGACATCTGAACAGAATGGCCAAACCGAACGCCCGAAGTCCCCAACAGTTTGGTCGCGTTCGGATGAGTTCGGGCATGTTCGGGTGGTAAAAACCTGGCCGGCAAGCCAAGGGGGTGTGGGGTGGGGGGCAGCTGAGGAGCAGACTTCCTGACACCAGGGGTGGAGAGGCTTGGGATATCAGCCAGCCTGTCCAATCACCATCCCTCTTTTCCTCAGACCACTGGCTTCGCAGTCTGAGATTGGAATGTGGCAAGGCTGCACAGAGCCAATGGGGCTTGTGGTAAGGTGGGCGCAGCAAGTAACAAAAGTCATTGCCCTCCCCTTTTCCAATTCCTTCTGAGCTAGCCACTGATCCTGTCAGCAAGCGTTTTCAGAAGTCTCCCTCCCCCAGCAGTTTGTGTTCCTAATCCATTACCATCCTCGTCCTATTTCACCCATTTCCACACATTAACCTCCATAGTTTAATTTATTTAGGTTAGATAGATTTAGGTGTTATTTTTATTTTTTACCCCTCGCTGTGTTCTTTCTCCCTACCCTCCATTGAATCTTTCCCTCCTCTCTGTATATATTCCATCCCTCATTTCCTTCCCCTGTTTTTGGATTTATTTAGTGTAGGATTAGATTGATTTAGCTTTCATTTCAGTTTTGTACCCCTCCTAGTGTTGTTTGTTGTGAGCTGTCTGTGCCCCCCCCCGCATCCCTGTGTGTGTGTATCTATATAGATATATAGATACAGATATATAGATATAGATATTAGATACTAGATAGTTGTAGGAGTTAACTTAGTTATAGAGATAGATAGAGATAGTGTGTAGTGATTTAGTTTTAATATTTTATAGTGTGTTTGTAGGACTAGGCCTTTGTAAATATAATATTCTATTTAGTTCCATAGGTTTTAGAATACTTAATAGCACTTAGAGTTAGTGGAGATATATATAATATTAGATTACAAATTTGAATAAATAAATTACTTGAATAAAAAAATTATAAAATCTCTGCTGCATTTTTTGGGTGGGAGAAATCAAGAAGGGAAGCAGGAGAGGCTGGTCTGCTGCCCGTAAGGCGGGCAATGGGGCACATGGCAGGGGTGGCAGGGGCCGTGCTAGCAGAGTGGCAGCAGGCATAATTAGCAGCATGAGCCCATTACCAAGCCCCAAACTGCATAGGGCTGATTTTGGCAGACAGGTTTCAGAGGCTCCCAACAGTGGCACTATGGGTGTGGTTCGGTGGCGCTGCTGCTGCTTCTCTAATGGCCTGCCATGCCCCCATGGGCCCCCCTGGAGTGCCCCAAGCCTCAGCCATGGCCAAATTTTCTGAACGTTTGGGGTGTCGAACTCCGCGGGACCAAACCTACAAACCCGAGCTACATTTTTAGACTGAAAATCCGACTGTCCGAACATCCAAACTCTGGGTTGTTTACACATCCCTAGTCTCTTTTTTTCTGGGATGCATCCCCCTTCCTTCTGCCTTGCTCCCTGAAGTCTCTTATGTCCTGAAATTTTAGTTTTTGTCGCAAACTTTTCAGGACTTATATTTGCATGACTTCTGTTAAAATCACAAACCTTCAAGTGCATATAAAATTGAGTCCCTTTATTCAATATTTCTGAGATTGGAAGGGATGATCCCTTGCAAGAGAGGTACAGTGAGTCCACATTTCATTCATATTTGATGGACAACAAAGTTTCTACACCTGGAAATATGTGCACAAACCACAAAATGTAATTGCTTAAAGAATCTGGACCTACTACCTAAAGTATCTGAAACTTTGTACAGATGATCTCTTATGCTAGGGGTATACTATATCCAAACTGCATCCAAATTGGATTTGCAGAAAGGAAGTTATATCCATAAATGCATTAAAAATCTTAATGCTAAAAAAAATCTGAATTCTGCATCTAATCCTTCTGAAATATGGTCGGAGTGTTCCCTTGCATTAGAGGTATACTTCAAATTGTGTTAAAATCAGACACACACAAAAAAGGTACAGTCTAAGGTATATGTCCCACAGTCAGGAAGTAATGAAATAATTACAATTTAAAAAAAAAAATGTAATTATTTTGTAATTATTAAATTCGTTTTTAGAATTTTAACAATAACAATATGGCCAAATTAATTATTGTATATAATTATGAAAATGCATTTGCACACCCCTTCTGACATCTGTGAGGAGTTAGTGGAAGATAACAGCCAATCTGCAGCCAAGGGTCAGTCGTCTGTACTGCACAGCCAATCCCAAGGAGCAATGGTTATCTATGTCCTGAGACTGGCAATATCATCTGAGCAACGGGTCTCGGTGGTGGAGCAGAACAAACACCCACCACCAATGGTGTTTACATGGGCACACAATCGCCACCCACCCATCCCCTCACCCACCACTGGCCATGTACATGGACTGCTTCCCCCACCGCACACCCGCCCAAACACTGAGTGGGAGGAGGGAAGGAAGAGGCATCTGTGTAAAAATGGCCATTGATGCAGTATTGTATTGAGTGTTTTAAATTGTTTTTATTGTATTTTATTATTGTGAGCCGCCCCGGGCTGCACTGCAGGAGGGGCGGGATACAATTTTTTAAAATAAATAAATAAAATATACTGTTTGCAATTTGAAATGTTTAAGTAATGCTTTTCTTAGCAATTATGTCAATGGACATGCCCTAAGTACAGCCCAGAAGTATGCTGTGCCAAGGAGGTAACATCAAATGTATAACTCAGATAAATAAATAGAATAATATACAATGGCAGAGTTAGGGTGATGTTCACGTTTCTTGGGTCATACTTGCCCATAGATCTTGATTGTAGAATTCCAGCAGGGTTCTGTTGTGAAAAAGGGCTGAAGCACAAACTTCTCTTGCTTATTGCCTTGTTTGTTTCAGTGTTTTGTCCACAACCTTGCTACGCCCATGAGAGCAGTGTCTGGTGGGAAACCATCCTGTCCACCTAGGGAGATTCACAATGGACGCTCACTTCCAGATGCCATGACATTTGGTCTACAGGATCATGATGATCCTTACACTACATCTCTTGAGTAAGACCTCTGTCATGACGTAGTTGATCCTTGTGGGAAAATGCATGATGATAGCCATCTGGATGCTGGCAGACCCAGACTTCTGATGGTCAATTGCCGAGCAATTTGGCCTGGGCATCTCCACCATGTCCACCATCCTGGTGGAGATGTTCACTGCCATAGTTGACATCCTGCTGGAGCGAGTCATATAGCTGGTCAACCCAGAGGAGATTATAGAGGACTTTGCATGTCTGAGCGGTTCCCCAACTGTACTGGAGCAATTGACAGGACCCGACCCACATCCCAATAATAACACTGCCTCATAACCAAGAGGACTACAGGAAATGGAAGGGATACTTCTCCATGGCTATGCAGGTAGTGGTGGTTCACTGTGGGCAGTTCCTGGATGTCTTTGGAGGACGACCCACAATACCCACATCCTCTATCAGTCCCCTTCTGTGGCCATATGTACATGGGAAACTTTGGGCCAGATACCTTCAAGAACATCAAGGGCATGCTCACGAGGTCTTTGATTGTGGGGAACTGAGCCTATCCACTCATGCTGTGTCTGATGAAGCCATACTGTAAACAAGCCAAGAACATATACCTGAGTTCTCGCATCCTCATGAATGTCAGATCCTTTGTCTCTCCCTCTGTTCCCCCTCCCCCTGTCTTTAGATTGTAAGCTCTCAGGCAGGGATCGTGTCTTTCTTATTTTCTCTAAATAAGACTACTGGACTACTATAACGCGCTTTACGTGGAACTTCCCTTGATGCTGGCCTGGAGGTTGCAGGTAGTGCAGAATGCATCAGCCCGTCTCTTAACAGGGAAGGGCCAACGAGAACACATAACACCGGTGCTCCATGCGCTGCGCTGGCTGCCTCTAACTTATTGAACCAGATTCAAGGTGTTGACTTTGATCTATAAGGCCCTGTACAGCCTTGGACCTAGATATCTCAGGGACCGCCTCGCCCTCCGCGACTTAGGATGGCCCCTTCGGTCCAGAATTCCCAGAAGTGGTCCAAGAGTGACCATGAGTGGGTTCTCTGTGGCTCATGGAAGTACACATGAAACCACTCCACCTTCAGACAGGCAGTCAGATCCATGGCTCATGGGTGGCCATGTGGGGTAGCATCTCGTTTGAAAACACCCTTTCCCTGAACCAGCACCATGGGTGGTAGGCGAGTGTTTGTTGAGTGATGGTCACTTGTGTGTCATACGTGATCCTGACCATCTAATAGGGGAGTGCAGCAGGCATCAATGGTTTTGTCTACAAACCCCCCTTCATTTTCAGGGGTTTTTGCAAACAAACCATTTATCTTCAGGGGTTTTTGTTTGGGTTTTTTTTTTGGGGGGGGGGTTAGTTACTTTTATATAATTGAACAAAAAATGAAAGCTCACTGCATATGTGCAAAAGGGCCACCAGATGCAATGTTGGCACCATTTTGGAAAAGGGCACGCATGTGCAGAACTGCCCAGGTGTTTGGTTTTTTCTGTTTTCATTACATTTGTTTTCATATTTCAGTTACTAAAATGAATGGGGATTCTTTCCTTTTAGCAATAAAAAAAAGTTGTTTTGTTTTTTTAACTCCACCCACCCCTACAGACCCTGATGCTGTCTGAGGCGTGCTCCTGCAACCCATGCACCGTCCACCTGTACCCTCTCATGGAGCAACCTGGGTGTGGGCACACACTGACCGCACACCCATCCCAGCCCATCTGATGTCCCCGCCACTCATCAGAAGTCTATGTGCGTTCCACTGAGTGCACATGGACCCACCTCCCAGCTGGATCCATTTAAAAGCAGCCCATGAAAACATCCACTAGTGTTATGTTGTTTGTTCACACCCTTTGAATTGGCATTGGTTTCTTCATCTCCTCATGAGTAGGGTGCGTCCCAGCCACCGCCATATTGTTATTAAAGTCAATGAGGAAATCTTAAATGGAGATAATGGTACAACGGTGGCATGGCAGGACCTAGTCCTGTTTAAGCTACTTGAGGAGTGTTTGTGAGTCCTGTTGTCAGTTCTCAAAATTGCAGAGCTATATTTCCAAGATAGCTTGCTGATGTTCACAAAGTATTTATTTAATGCACTTGATTCTTTGTGGTCCATTTTCATCACAACATTCCCATTGAACATAACACAAGTCTCCTGGAAGCACATTTGTACTTTATAAAGCAATAAACTGGAACCTTTTATCTGATTAGCTGCTATTTCTGGAATTCAGCCCTACCAGCTCCAGACACCTCAAATATAAAAGAAGTATCCTTACAACTTGAAAAATAATCATTTATGTCAGTATTGTCAGCACAATAACCTGGATATTCTCTTTACCCATAGGCTCTACAGAGAAAAGCTATATGCTTACTTTGCTAAAAAGTCCAAATATGAGACAAAGAAACGGAAAGAAGGGACATGGCTGAAATCTCAGCATTGCTTCCTCCTCCCTCCAAAAAACCCCCTAATACACAATATTTTAAATGATGTTGGGTTTCTCACTTTAGGAGAAAACTATATCTATTTATCTTTATTTAATTATATATCTATTTAGGGTGGCTCCGATGTCATCCACTGTTTGGGGATTCCACCATTGTGCCTTACGTCGTCAGGTGATTGGGCCTTTGCTATTGCGGGTCCCTCTGGGTAGAACTTGCTCCCGCCAGATGTTTGCCTTAGTTCCTCCCTCCCTTTCTTGTTTTGCAGGTGCTTTTAAAGGTTCCACGGTTGGTTTCTCTTCATGTTTCCCCCCCCAACCCTTTTTACCTTTCCTTTTAAATTGTTTTAAATGTATTTTATATGGATGTTTACTTATAGTGTACTGTTTATTGTATTTTAAATGCCATAAAGTGATCCGAGCACCATCTGGTAGAGGGGCACTGTATAAATAAGATTTATAATGGTTAATTGTTAACTATAATATCAGGATTTCATTTTCAGTGTTCAGCATTTCTTATTGAATAGATCAACTCAAAAACAAAACTGAATGAAAGACTGATCTCTGTGGAAGGTGGTAAATTTGGACCCAAAAATGAAAGATTTCTCCTTTAAAAAGGAACACTTTATGACTGTTTTGACAATTATACAACATCAGCTTGTTAAACAGTCTCAAAACAAAAACCCTAGGTTGGCCTTTTCAGCTCTTCTGAAGCACTACGCTCCCACTGAAACTCCCATTATGAATCAGGAGTTAGTTTTGAATTACTCAACAGTCCTTTTTATGTGGTGCGAAATTGTACAAGTAACTTCCTTTGTAAAATGACAGGAAGCATGTACCATTGTTGTGTAAACATTCAGTGCTCTGCTGTAGCTTTTGTGCAAACTAAAGTCACAAGCTTTTTCGAGCCATTGTGTCCCTCTCTATTTATTTTTCTTTATATTGTAGGTGAGGACATATGTAAGAATCAAGTTACTAGATATTTCTTTCTATATTCCCAGTGTTCGTTAGACTTGGGTCACTGTGTTGGTTTCAGGTATGATAAACACAAGAGGTAAAAGAAGCTAGAAGCAAGGATGGTGCCTTTTGTTGGCAGTTTTGTGCAAGCCTTTGAGCTTCATGGAGCTGTTTCTGTCTGAAGAAGATCTCTGCAGAGCTCAAAAGCTTGCTATCAGGATCCGGGCCCTGAGACAAGGCCTGGCAAGAGGCTGAGCAGAACTTGGGGTCAGAATCCAGGACATCATTTAGAACTAGCATCTGATCAATGGAGGTAGGCAAAAAGTGTAGTCTGATACCAAGTGTAGTCTGAGTCTTGGTAATCAGTCCAAGCAGAGTCCAAAATGAACAGAAGTGACTGGAGTAGGCAATGCAGTTGGTAAAATCAGGTTTCTATCTGGTTGTTCAGGATAGGGGTTTACTTTAGGGCTGTGCATGGGGACAAGTATTTTTATTTGTATCTGTATTTGTATTTGTGATTTAGTATTTGCATTTATTTGTACTTGTATCTGTTCACTGTATTTCCCCCATTGTTGTCAAAGTGGAGAACATGATTCCCTGTGTATGGGTTATTTTGGTGCAGCAGTACAGTGTTTCTCTGTAAGTTTGACAGACCTACAAGGAAAGGAAAATGCAGTCAAAACTGCTGCTAAGTCTGCTACCAATTTAAAAAGAGGAATATTGTTTTGTGGCAGGGTGGACAATACAGCTGCCTTATTAGGGAGGTTTTCAGCTTGGAGAGGGTGGAACGAGGCATGGATCTGACTCGGGGGTGGGTGGGTTTGCTGGTTTGAGGAAGAGTGAGGCATGCAGCTGGCTTGGGAGAAGGGAGAATGAAAAAACATAGAGCTGGCTCATGTGGGGAGATGTTGTCTTGGGGATGGGGAAATGGAGCATGGAGCTGGTTTGGGGGGAATGGGACATGGGATTAGACTCAGAAAAGGTTGCTGCCTTAGAGAGGGAGAATGGGACATTGGCAGGGGCAATGTGCCCCCTAGGGTATCAGGAGCAATGCCCCTCCGGCCCCAGGAGTCAGCCCGACCGGCCGACAGAGAAAAAAAAAAAAGTCGTGCTTCAAACAAGGTTCTTTAAGCTGGCTCTGAACATTGTCACTGGTTTGTGTGCACATGCGCACACACAAACCAGTGACTCACCCCCCCCCCCAGAAGGCTTCCTAAGGAAGCCTTCAGGGTCAAAAGGGAAGCATTATCCATTTATGCGGAATGGGTGGCTAGAAGCACCATCCATTCTGCATAAAGGGACCCCTCAATGAAATAGTGCCGGCAGGGGGCACTATTTCATTGCAGGGGCTGGGCAGGGGGAAAGTCCATACCTGGGCGCTATACACAGATGCCTAGGTATGGGGGGGAGGCTGGGAGCTGCCCCACATGCAGATCCCAGCCTCCCCCCTCCCAGAGTCCCTTCTGAGTCCCTCCCTGGGGGGAACCTGAAGCCAGTGTGGGAGGGAGGGGGACTTGGGAGCCAGCTGCGGTAGCTCCCAGGCCCGGGCCTCAAGCAGCGTGCTCAGAAACAGCATGGGGCTTGGCTCCTGCTGCTCCCGGTGCACGCTGCTTCAAGACCAGGGATGGGAGGGAGGATGAAACCCAAGGAGGAGGCAAGCGAGGCGAGGAGACGGGGAGAGGGAACCACCCAAGCTGGCCCACAGTGAGTAAATTGTGGGGGGCTGGGGGTGGGTGGAGTGGGGGCACATAGGGGA
>QEPC01002494.1:3231407-3261366 GCA_003113815.1 Sphenodon punctatus
AGAGCAGTGTGACTGGGAGCCAGGACTCCTGGGTTCTCTGGGAGGGGGGTGGGGGCTAGTGGGTTAATGCAGGGGGAACTGTGCATGGTAAAATGGAGGTTTGGAAATCCTGAGATGGCAGTGCAAGTCATGCAATTTCAGTTGCGTTCAAAATGCTGGAAATAGGATGTGTGTGGTAAAACTGAGGTTTTGAAATCTTGAGATGTTACTGAAAGTCTTGTGATTCCAGCTCTGTTAAATTGCTGGAAATGAGATGTGTGTGGTAAAATTGAGGTTTTGAAATCGTGAGATGTAACTGTTAGTCTGGTGATCTGCCTGCTTTTAAACCTGGCAGAAGAGGTGAATATAACCTGCCTAACTGAAATTGCTGGATTAAGTAATGTAATGTCCATCCAATGTTAACCCTGGTAACTCCTTGCTGCTGACTGGGTTATGCCCTGGATCCACGTACCATATCCCTGGGTCTGCCTACCATATCCCTGGCTCCACCCCTAGGCTAAGCTCTACTAGGCTAGGCTCCACCCTTAGACCTGCTGGCCTTACTTCCCCAGTGCTCCTCCAACATCAAAACCCACCAGCCACCCCTGGACATTGGAGTGGCTCAGAAAGGGGATCACTGTCCTAGGGAGGAGGAATGAAGCAACTCAGATGGAAGTCTTCTTTAAGATGAAGAGGGCTGGGTAGGGTACCAGCCCTTTAAAAACTACAGCAACAAGCGAGATACTGTCTGGGGACTGGAAGAAGATATTTTGTACACAGGGCTCTCCTGCAGGATGGTTGGTGGGCCTGAAATGTTGACATTAGGCCGCCTTGCAGCAGGACAGCTGGAGAAGTGGTGGGTCTGAAACTGAAAAGCAGCTGCTGGGAGAAACTGACAAGCAGCAGCTTCCAGGAAGAGGAAAGAAGCTGTCAGAGCTGTAAGCAGTCAGCTAGAGGGAGGCAGCAGGCTGCTACTGCATACCATATATGGAAGGCTTGCCCAGGATCCCACTGCTGCTTATGAATTCAGAAGACCAGGATTTGTGGCCTGCATTCAGCTGGCATCCTAACACTTGCACATCCTCACCAATGGTTAAAAGGTTGCTATAAAAGACTGTCATCTGGAGAGCGTATTGAGTGAGGCTCTGTAGGGATTTGTTCTCGTGTTGTTCCACATCTGTAACACCCTGGATGAGGAAGTGGAAGGAATACCTATCAAGTTTTCAGATTGCACAAAACTGAGAGCTGTATGTAATGCTCTACATTTAATAAAGGAAAACAAAATGTACAAGTGTAAGATGGAGGATTTCTGGCTTGGCAGTAACACATATGAAAATGAACTAGAATTTTTGGTTGAATATGAACTGAACAAGAGTCAGTAATGTGATGTGGGTACAAAAAAATCTAAGGCATTTTTAGGCATTGTTTCTAAGTAACAAATAGTAATAATTCTGCTATTTTCTGCACTGGTGAGACCTCACTTGGACTTCTGTGTCTTGTTTGGGCACCTCATTTTTTAAAAGGACATTGACAAATTTGAGTGACTTCATAAAAGGGTAGCAAAGATGATAAAGGACCTGGATAACAAGTCTTGTGAGAAAATATTGAAGGAAATGAGTAAATTTAGCCTGGAAAAAAAAGATAAAGGGGAGACATGATAGCAGTCTTCAAATATCAAAAGAATTGAATGATGCCTCCAGCTACCCAGTGGGTTCATTCATCAGGGTTTATCAGGCAACAAACACAGGTACTCCTTGGTCTGAGGTGCAAAGCGTTTAATGATAGAACAAAAACTTACAATACCCCATAGTCTCTGGCTCACAGAATACCATCTATTCCAACATACAGGACTCTGGAAACTAGAGCAGAGGCCTAGGGCCATCCACCATGAAATACTGGCAGGGGGGTTGCTGTGCCCCACTGGAGGAAGAAGGTGCGGGGGCAGTCAGTGCACAGGGCAAGAAAACCTCATGCGTTTTGGCCTGGGAACCTGTGGTTGGTCGCCCAGGCACCACGTGCCCAGCAATGCTGGGACATGATTGCTCAGCGCAGGGGTAGCCCCTCCCTCTTTTAGAAGTAGGGGGACGGATACCGCTCGCGCATCTTTCCTCCCGCTGAAGCTATTCGGCCCCTGGAAGCAAAACAAACAGGCAGCAGCACTCCTGCTGATGCTCCAATGGCAAAGATGGGCAAGCAGCGGAAGAAGACGGTGTCCCAGAAGGAGAAAGGGTCCAGTAAATGGCCTAACAACAAAAGGTCTGGGACCAGACCTGTCCCTCCCCCTCATCAGCACATCAAGATGGTGAAGGGGACGGGAGAGGGACGCTGCCCTCAAGGGGGGAGATGCAGAGTCGCCTCCAGGCATGTGAGGCGCTGGCAGTGACCCTGAGACAGCAAGAGCGATAGGATGGTAGGGAGACGAGTCCTGCAAGGGAGCAGGAGGGTGATGAGGCCATGTATGTCCCCTCCCTTGAAACCACAAAGGGTCAGGGGATAGGGATGGGAGGCCAATTGGTTAGGTGAGACACTAGGCTGACAGTCCCCCACCCCCCCGGCCAGATACAGGTGGCAGGGACAGGAAAGAGTCTTGAACATCCACCCCCTGCAGAGTGTTTCTGCTGGCAGGAGGGAAGTGGAGGTGAGCAGGGAGCCCCTTGTGCCCCCCCAGGATTTATCCACTATGGAAGATGAGCAATGGGTCCCCCTACTAGAGAAGGGGCAGGAGGAATTAGAAGGAGTACACCAGAGAAGGGCATGGGAGGATGAGGCGACCCACGCAGCACAGGGCCAAAGAGATGGCATGCTTCAAGGATGCTCACTCCTGGTGGCCACCTTGGTGGCTCCCCAAAGGGGCAATTTTATTCCGACAGGTGAGGGAGACAGGAGAAGGGTGGACCTAGCACGCGAAGATGGCGATGAAATTGAGAGTGCAGGAGACCAGGAAATGTGGGATCGCATCCAGAGCCTTGAACAAGAATTAAGTGCCATCAAGGAACAAAGGACAGGAGATAGACAGCGGATCCGGGAAGAAGCCAGACAGGACCACCGGAGGGCGATGGAAGGTGAGTACGAAAGGGCACCTTGGGTGTTCGGGAACGAGACAAGAGAACTGAGCCAAGATACACATTGCTTGGCTGACACTGATCCTCACCTACACCAACAGTTACTAAAGTGTAGGGCATCTCCTTACCAGATGGGTGGCACAGAACCTGTAAGAGTGTGAGTGTGGCTAACGAACAAAATGAGCAGCAGAGTATGACCCCTTCAGGTGGGCAGATATCGCACTGCGGGGGGCGGTTTTCATCAGGCAGGAATGGTGGGGCAGGGAGGTGGACAGTTTATAAGGGAGGAGGCGAGCACAATGACAGTCAGTAACCCCCCCCCGACCGGCCCCTCCCCCCCGATTGGCGGGGCATACTCCGAACTTTCCTCCCCCATAGACCAACACCTAACGTATGCTATTCGCAAAAAGATCTGGAGGGGTGAGTACATTGATATTTTCACATTATTATTCAGTGATCCCATAGTGAAAGATGATCACAAGGATAGGGAAAGGTTCCGTCGGCCAAGGGCAGATCGAAATTGGGCAAATTGGTCCTCCGCATTCTCAGTTTTTTTGGGGGTAATCCTGGAGGTCTTTCCGGAAAGGGCCACAGAGCTACTTAATTATGCAGACATAGTAGGGGTTGGACTTGGGACAAAAAACTGATTACCGGGTTTACGGTTACTGGTTTACAAAAAATCAGTTTACCGGATTAAAACCAGTATACCGGTACCGGGTTTTTTCCATTGATTTC
The DNA here is from genome assembly GCA_003113815.1 of Sphenodon punctatus. Lineage (NCBI taxonomy): Eukaryota > Metazoa > Chordata > Lepidosauria > Sphenodontia > Sphenodontidae > Sphenodon > Sphenodon punctatus. Next base: position 3,235,184 of record QEPC01002494.1, read on the forward strand.
AATGGGGGAACTGTCCCCATTGAAATTAAGTTTAAAAAAATCCAGGCTGGGCAGGGTGGGTGGGGGGTGTCTCCCCCTTCCATCTGTGCAGTCTGGATGGGGGAAGGAAAGTGTTTTTAGGGTTTTTTTTTTTTTACATTGCGACCATTCATTTCAATGGCCACAATGTTAAAAAATCCGGCACGGGGAACCGGTACCGGTACCCCAGATTACCGGGTTAATCTGAAACTTCCGGTACAGCAAAATACCGGCAGTTTGGGATATCGGGAAAACTGAAATTCCCACCCCTAAATAGTTAAGAGAGCATACGGCATCGGCCCCCTGGGGCCTGGCTGAGGTACGATCAAGCCTTATGCCACAGGGCTCCGCTGTGATCGTCATGCTCAGGACCTCTGGCTAGATTGTATGGTTGACACAACCAATGCCCCCAAGACAGATAGTGGGGATATCTTGGTCTGAGTGGAGTTGCCCCAGCCAATGACCCAAATAGATTTGGCGCTCGATGTGGGGGGCACCTGTTGGGAGTACAACAGGAATGGTAGGTGCACAAGAGGTACTTGTAAATTCCACCACGCATGCTCAATAAGTGGAGGTGCACATGTTACAGGGGCAAACCCTGCCTCGAGCAGTAGGAGAAACTCGCAAGGAGCAGGATCGGGCCCAAACAATCAAGGTGGTCAACAAGGAAGCGGAAAGGGAAAGGGGACCAACCCCAATTAATGTCAGGGGACTGGCGCTGGCCCTGTCCCACCACCCAGATAAGAGAGAAGTTTAATACGTTTTAAGGGATTTTAAGTTTGGTTTTCATATCCCAGAGGAAGAGGTCCCCCAAGGTAGGGAGCCCAGCAATCTCAAATCAGTAAAGAGTATGGAGGAGGTGGTAAGGATTAAGATCGGGAAAGAAGTAGAGGAAAGGCGAATAGCAGGTCCGTTTGCCGAGCCCCCCTTCGAGAAGATGGTGATATCACCATTGGGTATCATACCTAAAAAGATACCAGGCGAGTTCCGCCTTATTCATCACTTATCTTACCCGAGGGGGCGATCAGTGAATGATGCCATTCCAAAGGATTTGTCGATGGTCTGATACACTTATTTTGACCAGGTAATAGAAAGGGTTAGGAAGCAGGGCATGGGAGCCCGTCTGGCCAAGTGCGACGTGAAGTCTGCCTTCCGCCTTTTACCACTCCATCCTGGTAGCATCACTTCTTAGGGATGAAGTTTGGGGGAGCATACTATTATGATAGGGCCATGCCCATGGGCTGCTCGATCTCCTGCTCTGCGTTTGAGCGTTTTAGCTCGCTCACAGAGTGGGTCTTTCGGCAGAACCTGATCAAGGGAGACATCTCGAAATATCTAGACTATTTCTTGATAATTGCCTCCCCTGAACATGGTGAATGTGAATACCTCCTAAAGAACGTTGAGCTCTTAGCAACATGATTAGGCCTTCCTTAAGCCCTGGAAAAAACAGAGGCCCCCACCACCAGATTAACGTACTTAGGAATTGAGATAGATACCATCCACATGTTGTCACGTTTACCTGAAGACAAGTTGGAAGTACTCCGAGAAAAGATCCAAGTTTGTTTGGGGGCTAAGAAAGTCACAATATGTGTACTGCAGTCGCTTCTTGACAGCTTAAACTTTGCGTGTAGAGTAGTTGCCCCAGGAAGGGCTTTCTTGGCTAGGCTGTAGACTGTTATGGGGAAGTCCACCACAGCAGCATCATGTAAGAGTCACCCAAGAGATGAAAAAAGATTTGGCAGTATGGGCAACCTTCCTCAAAAAATGTAACGGGGTTAGTTTCTGGTGTGAGCTATTACAATTGGCGGCTCAGCTCCAGGTTCACTCTGATGCAGCAGGGGGTGCTGGTTTCGGTGTTTATTTCCAAGGACGTTGGTGTGCGGCTCCATGGCCGGTAGATTGGGAAAAAGAAGGAGTGATACGAGACTTAACATTTCTTAAGCTTTTCCCCATAGTACTGGCAATACAGCTCTGGGCTGGGGAGTTTGAGAACACATTGGTACATTTTTGGTGTGACAACATGGCGGTGGTACACCAAAACGATGTCATCACAGTCAATTAGGATTATGAAACTGATGAGGTCAATGGTACTAAAATGCCTGGAACATAACATACTGTTCACGGTATGCCATGTCCCTGGGGTGGATAACACCATAGCTGATGCATTTCTCGATTGCAGATTGCGCAATTTCAGGAATTGGCATTGACAGCTGCACTCAACCTGGACCCACTTCCCCAGGGGATATGTAACCTTGGAGAATAGAGCTCTGGAGGATTGTCCAGGGATCATTGGCCCCCCGTACGCAAGTAGCGTACCAACGGACATTTGGGGAATTTCAGGAATATAGGCGAGGCCGGTGCTGGGCACTTGGTTTTCCTATACCAGAGGACGAGATGTTGCAATTTATGTTGCATTTATGCTGCAAGGGTTTGTCAGGGAGAACAATTGCAGGTAAGGGGGCAGCCCTATCATTCGTGAGAAAGCTAGAAGGCCAACCCCCCCGATAAAGTTTTTTTCACAAGGCAGATTGTCGAGAGTTGGGCACGTGAAAGGGAACACCAGGTCAACACTAGAGTCCGAATATCTATTCCTATCCTAAGGGCCCTATATGCGGCGCTCTCAGGGATTTGCTTTAACAACTATGAAAAGTTTTTGTTTGATACAGTTTTTAAAGTGATGTTTTTCGGTGCCTTTAGAGTAAGCAAGGTGGTTTCTGAAGGAAAGCATGACCGGTCGTGGAGGGCAATTATGTTACAGGACCTTAGGTTATACCCTCGGACTTTACAGATAGTATTACGGCTCTCAAAAACCAATCAAAAAGGAAGGGGCTAGTTAGTTAACCTGAATCAGATTGACATACAAGAACTAGGCTCAGTACAGGCAATCAGAAATTATTTGACCTTACGCCCACGAGAGGTAGGCAACTTGTTCATGCATGACAACATGGCCCCAGTGACATGTTACCAACTTACTGGGGTTTTCAAAAAGGCTCTGATGGCAGTAGGTTTTCCAAGTAGTAAATACCGTACTCATTCCTTCAGAATAGGGGCGGCAACCACAGCAGCAGCTGCGGGCATGCCAGAGAGAGACATCAGGGCCATTGGTAGATGGCATTCACAGGCTTTCTGGGGATATATTAGACCTGAAAAATTGTATTGACACAAGATTTACATTTCCTCCAAGCCCCAGATCTTACCAGGCAAGCAAGACAGAGGTGTGGATAGTCGGTCACAGTTTCGTTCGCAGGGCTGGAGAAGCTGCAAAACATACGGATCGGGGAACACAACTGGCACCATGGGCAAAAATAGAATGGATAGGTCTCAGAGGGATGAAGTGGGAAGAATTGGTATCAACCTTAGCCTGGAAGCAACGTCAGCCACATCTGGGGATACTGGTCATACACCTGGGCGAAAACGATCTGGGGAAAATTACTAGCCTTTGTTTGATTATTAGGATAAAAAGTGAGTTGCCAGTAATAAAAGGGTTTTTTCCCAGGAGTAAGGATACTGTGGACACAGTTAGTTCCATGTATTAAGTGGGGAGAATTAGTTCACCCCAAGAAAATTGACAAGGCCAGAAAAAATGTTAACCAGGAAATTGCTAAATGGTGGACCAACTTAGGAGGGAAATGCATAGCACACAGTCAACTGTCACACAGACGGACAGAGTTGTTCTTATGGGATGGTGTCCACTTGTCCACGATGGGGAATACCCTATACTTGGAAAAGTTGACAGAGGAATTGGCCAACTTGGTGTGAGCAAGAGTTGGTGGGGGGATCGGAACAGGTTTCGGTTTGTCCCGCTCCAGTGGCGGGGGTCCAGTATGGTTAATAGAGTTTGTTAAGTAGTTGTAGCATAGAAAAAAGAGTCATCTCCATAAGAGATGGCGGGGCGATAACTGGTGACAAGCGGGGCATGGCTGACACCAGAATCATCCCTCTGGGAGGGGTGTCAAGCGGGGGCAAGGGCAAGCATGGCCCTCAAACCAAATGGCACCATTCTCCTTACTCAAACCCGCTTGGGTGTTACTCCCCCTTCGGCCTTTGCCAGAGAGCTGTTCGAAGGGGAATGTGTTACAAGTTTTGGGGGCAGACATTGGAGGGCATATCCAAGTCTGCTACCTGTTGTTATAAATATGATTAAGGAATAGAAAATACTGGACCCTTGATTGCTTAGTAGCAATATACCCAATGTTTCTTGCTCTGTTTTTACATGAAAGAGTGCAGTCAGCTTTAATCCCAATTGTTATGCTTCCATGTCTCATTTCTGGGGGGTGCATCAGCAAGCTGCCAGTAGAGGCCTAGCTGTTTCTCACGAGATTTGCACTCCATGAAAGCCTCCTCCCCAACTGCCTTCCCTGCAACTTCTCCCCACCCCCACCCCACCTTCCTGTTCTTATTCAACACAGGGGCATGTCCTTAGTGAGGAGTGGGCTGACCTTAAAGGGCCCACAACTTGCTCCATCGCACACTCCCACAAGGAAGATGGCAAGAAACTGTCCTCCATTGCTACAGATAAGAGGGCAAGAGAAGAAATAAAGGGCTCAAATTAAAAGAAGGTAGATTTTGGCTAAATATCAGGGGAAAAAATCCTAACAGTAAGAGTTGTTTAGTAATGAAACAAGTTTCCTAATGGGGTTGTGGGCTCTTGATTCCTGGAGACTTTCAAAAGGAGCCATCTGTCAGGGATGTTGTAGCTCTGCTAGATAACTCATGATATTCCTTCTAACTCTGTGATTCAATTTCTGCCTTAACTAATTTGTCTCGCTTGTCTTGTCTGTACAGATAAGTTTCTATTTCCTTTTTTGTAAGGTTTATTAAATATTTATTACGCCATTCAGTCTCAGGTTATTCACCTGGAGAAGTACCGTATTACCTGAGTAATAGGATTGATTTCAGTCATTCCAATTAGGCAACCCACAGAGAAAAGGAAGTGTGGCAGAATTAAGTCTTTAGGACCTGTCCCCCTTAAAAAATATAATTAAACATTGTCTTGCTCTCTAATGTCCTATCTGAAGGGGAAGAGCTGGAGAGTGAAGGCAACTTTTAGAGCGAAACTATGAATTCTTGGGAGGGTTCCTAGGCTCATTTAATGCTGCTTACTGTATATGTAGCCTCAAGGGGCACTTACAACTTGGCATAGATGACTAAATACTTAACACTGCTACTTATATCTTTGTTACATTTTCTACCAAAAGGTTAACTGTAGCTGGAGGATATATATTTAATTACCCCATGGTCATTCAAGCTATCCTATTTTTCTTTATGACACAGATTCCTAAATTATGTAATAGTTCTCATCTAATAATTTCCTTTTATTTTCAGGAAACTTTCATTAGAGACCGAATTAAAAACCCACAAAAGTAAATGAGGAGACCCCTCTTGACTTCAGTGGGAATAGAATTAATACCCCAAAGACTCCATTTCCCCCTCTTTAAAAGGTTACTTGTAAAAATATGAAAGAAAAATGTGGACCACTTTAATTCCGTGTGACTAGTTGGTTCAATTATTAGTGCTGTTGCAGAAACTAACAGTTCAGTTCTCAAACTGATCCACTGATCATACTTTGCTTTTATAAACAACCAACGGGTTTTTCTTTTTTTCCTTTTTTCCTTTTTTTTAAAAAAAAGGGTTTTGGCATGTTTTAGATTAATGACTCTTGGTAGGAAAACACAGCATTCATCTGACTTGAAAGGTTCTGCCCAACTTAACTCTAGTGCAAATTGAGGAGAAACAGATACAGTAAGCTGAGTTTTATACAGTTTTGGAACTGGAAGTGACATTAAGGGTTATCTAATCCAGCCCCCTACACTAAAGCACCATGGTCCACATGCTCTGCCAGCATTCAAGCAGATCTCTGTCAGAGTGTTGTCCCAGTCATGCGGGTGCAGTGGCCGCACTGACCCTTTGCCCTGCCCTTTCACAGTTACACAAGCACATGGATACACCCACAGGCCTCACCCCATTGGTCACGCCCCCTATGCCAGTCAGGGGTCAATGGTGCAAGGAAAGCTGTGCAGGTGCAAGCTTGATGAGTAATGTTGGAGTTTGGAAATATATCTGGCTTGCTGTGAGCAAGCGGGTATCAGCCATAGGAATTAACCCTAGGACACCAAATGGTTGTAAACATAAGAGGAAGGACATTACACGGAGGGTGAAGACACATCTTGGGGCAGCTGTGGATGTAGATGCTGATCCCACCATTGCAAATACCAGCCATTTGATTGACTGGGAATCCCAAATGGCAGCCATTATTAGATGGGAGGGCATGTCTGGTTTTTTTGATAGACTGAAGAGCTGAGGCAGACGACGACATGGGTTTGGGGAGCCTTGAAGTGGGGGAAGAGTACTGCTCGACCCTGCATAGGACAACTGGTACAGTTGCTGGTTTGGAGAGACACACCTGATGAGATCTTGGGTGAATCTCACATCTGTCGGTGGATACATGCATGTTAGCAGTGGGCAATAGGTTGCCCTATTATGGTTTCCCTCTCCTCACATTGATCCCTCCTGATGTGTCATGACATCTGTTTTGGTATGGGCATGCCTGCTGTCTCAGGAATTGCTGTATGTAGGCCTACCATGTGCCAAATGCACTGGCCATATGGGTGACACAGCACACACGATCTAAAATGGTGGTACGTTGCAGGGCCTGACACAGAGAGGTGTGATCCAAGTTCCAGGATGTCAGCTACCCATAGGTCATCTGCTGATGTCTGCCATCCCCACTGCATGGGTATTATGGGTGAGAATGAAAAGGATACCATGGCACTACACCATCAAAAACTCCAGTGTGTATGTATCAACTTGGTTGGCAAGTGGGTGGTCCCATTGTAGGTGGACTGGACTGAATTGCATGGTGGTATCTTCCTTCTACTGTGCGTTGACCATTCCATTGTGACTCCAGGCAAATAACAGCATCCCTCCCCACCACATACAATTGTGGCCCCAACAGGAATATGTATTGGAGGAAAGCACTGTGATAAAACTCCAGGGAAGGAATCAGGTATGTTGACTGCTACTGCCTACCTTTGTTATTGGGGGGTGATGGACATGGCATGAATGCATTCACTTGTCCTGTATTTCAAATACCCTGTTTCATCACATTTTTCATATGCCGCTGATGCAAGGAAGAAGCCATGGTGCTCTGTTTAAAACTATCCCTACACACCAGTTACAATCCGGTGACTGTTAGCTGCCCCGAGTTGCCATTTGGCTAGAGGGGCGGAGTATAAATATATTTAATAAATAATAAATAAATTGAGGCTCTGAACATCTGTGTCCGTGCCCTCATGGGTCATTTCAGCAGAGCTATGAACCACTATTCTGATACGTTACAGGCTCAATCATCCACTGCCGTGCCTGCTAGCAATGACATCTGCCCACCTTTGGGTATGGTGCTTGTAACAAATCCAGCAGACAGTAAAGGACTGGTGTGGCAACTGTTACTGAGTCTGGGTGCAAAGGTGTATGTGGATGCTTAGCATTATGAGCTTGACAAATGGTATTCATTGTCTGATGCCAATTTCTCTTCACTGCAGCTGCATTACTGCCTGCATGTGAACAGGCACCCAACCATCTCATACCTGTCAGTGGAGGAAACACCATGCAGGTGCATGCAGCCTCCCTGTCATTATGGCTCCATGCTGTGGAACATCCAGATGGTGAGGACATAGCCAACAATAGAAATAAGAGACTGTGGTGCAGCTGCAGTGAATCCTCCCACTGTGAATGGGCCTGTGGCGAGTAGTGAACCTAGTGCTTCCTTGTGCTTGGGCATGTGGGCAACCTTCACGAGGACCTTCTACAGACATGGGTCACTGTGGAAGCTTGCTGCAATCCTTGGGACCTACTCTGCTAGAACCAATGAACTGACAGCTCCAGAGGGATGCAAGGGCTTATTGGCTACCTGGGAGAGTGCTGACACCTGGACACTCTTCCCTCCCCCTCACAGGTACTTATTCTAGGGCTGGGGCCTGGAGGGGTGATTAGAGGGCCGAAGTGGCCGAGGCTGGGTATGTGAAGAGTCCTCCACATCCCCCTTCCTGTGGGAGGGGATTATCCAGTGACTGGTCCAGTGTTTCTGCAAGACAATGTTGCCACCGGCTGAGCCACCCCACTGCCATGATCCCCAGACTGCTACCGTTGGGGACTGGGAGCAGGCTGCTGCCACTACCACTGAAGAATCCATCTGCATCTACTGCCTCTGTCATCTGGCCCTGAGGTATCATCGCAGTCACCCTGTAACACCTACCGACTGCTGGACCCAAGTGGCCCCTCCAGGAACTGTGTGCTGCCCAGCCCCAGGTAACACCAGCCCTCTCCCCCTGTTGGAAAAGGGGGTGGGGCCAGGGCCCACAGCTGAACTTCTGGGTCAGGCACAGCCAAAAGCGGCCTTCCATTCGGCAATGCTAAAGGACCCTTAGGTGTGACCTTAGCGGCACCTGGAGGGCTGGGGACCTATTAATATTGGTGGGAGTTTTTTTTCTGGTTTTAAGGAGGGATAAGGGTGGGGGGGATGGATTGTTTCTTGCGTGAGGGAGGGGCCAAGGGGACTGGGTTAGTGAGGGAAGGAAGGGCTGAACCCCTTTGTGTGAGGAAGGAATGCAAGGTCCTCAGGTGGCAGAGGAGGATCGGGGGTGCATGGGGGGTGGGTAATCTCCTTGAGGGGGCTGGTGGGATGGCCTCGTGGGGGTGTGTCAAAGGAGTGGACTGGGGGTGTGTAGCCATAGGGTTTGTTCTGGGCCAGAGGAATTATGGTCCTTCTGGGAGGCGAGTTCGAGCTGTGAGGTCAGACAGATGTTGCATACCTGTCCCGCTCACTGGCCCCCAGACAGGCGGTGAGGTGATCAAGGATCAGAGGTCCCCAGGCATCAGTTTGATGCTGGTAAATGCGAGGTCGGTGGCTAATAAGTCAACCACGGTCCGGGAGTTGATCCTGGACCGGGCAGCCGACCTCATGTGTGTTATGGAGACCTGGCTGGACACGGAGTGAGGGCCTATATTGGCTGACCTTTTTCCAGCTGGGTACTCCGTGCAGCATTAGCTGCGACTACAGACACGGGGAGGATGAGGGGGTGGTGTAGCTATTATTTTTAAGGATACCTGGTCTGTGAGGAGATTCTCTGTGCAACCCATTATGGGTGTGGAGGGTCTCCATCTGGTGTTAGATTTGGCCGGAGACAGAGTGGGGATATTGCTGGTATACCGGGCACCCACCGGTATAGCAGCCTCCCTGCCCGCATGGATTGAGCTGGTGTCGGAGGTGTTCTTGTGGACACCTAGGACAATAGTTCTGGGGGACTTCAATATCCATGCCAATGCCAGTCTTGGAGGGGCAGAGCGTGAGTTCATGGCCATCATGGCAACCATGGGCCTGTCCCAGAGAGTAGTGGGCCCCACACACGTTGGAGGACATACCCTGGACATGATTTTTTGCACAGTTCTTGAGGTGGGGGATCCTTTAGTAGGGTGTGTGTCAACAGAGCCCTTGTCATGGACGGATCATTATCTCCTCGAGTCAGGTATCCTGGTGCACGTCAGCCCTCGGGAGGATGTGAAACCAGTTTGGTTGGTTCACCCCCCCAAAGGCTTATGGAACCAGAAAGGTTCCATATAGCTCTAGGGGATGTTTCATCTGACCTCGATGGTTGCCCACTTGATGGTCTTGTATCCGTGTGGAATTCTGTGTTGACGGAGGCCATCGACCACGTGACTCCCAAGTGTCTACTGCCAAATCACCAACAACACAGCTCCCTGTGGTATATGGGGGAGCTGAAGAGGATGAAGCAGGAAGGGTGGTGGTTAGAGTGATGGTGGCATCACTCGCATACTGAAGATGACCGATTGCAGCATAGAGTCTGGTTACATACCTATGCCATTGCGGTGTGGACAGCAAGGAAGACTTTCTTTGCTGCCTTCATTACATCCCCTAAGTCCCGCCCAGATGAGCTGTTCCAAGTGGTGAGGGGGCTGGTCAGTCCAGCCTGCCTCCACCTGGACTTAGAATCATCAAATGCTCGCTGTGATTTGTTTGTGGACTTCTTTGCGGATAAAATTGCTCAAATTCACCACAGCTTTGATGCAACTTTATTAGCAGGAAATCGGTCAGAGATAGTAAAAAACCCATCTTGTCCTGTTTTGTGGGATGAGTTTTGGGCTGTGCTGCCCTCGAATGCAGGGGTTACTCTTGGGACTGTTGTCCTGTTGTGAACTAGCCTGTCCTGGCTAGTTAAAACTTGGTGGGAGACATTGTGGCCACTGCTGGCAGGGATAGTCAACATCTCCCTTAGGGAAGGCAGGGTGCTGGGCTGTCTCAAGGAGGCAGTGGTGAAGCCTTTGCTCAAGAAGCCATCTTTGGATGTTGATGCCCTGGCCCGCTATCAGCCAGTCTCTAAAATTTTAGGGAAGGTTATTGAACAGGTGGTGACTTGGCAGCTTAGGGAGCATTTGGACTGGATCAATTTTCTTGATTCCTTGCAGTCGGGTTTTTGTCCAGGTTATGGCACAGAGACTGCACTTGTGGCCTTGGCTGACAACCTCTCCCATGAATTGGACTGGGGCCGTTCGACCCTGTTGATCTTGTTAGTTCTCTTGGCTACATTTTATACCATTGATTATGAGTTGTTGGTGACTCGGCTGTGGAACCGGGCAGGGATTGGCGAGACTGTTCTTGAATGGTTCCGCTCTTTACTGACTGAGAGAACCCAGTGTGTGGTTCTGGGGGAGTTTTCATCTTCCCCCCGGGGCCTCACGTGTGGGGTTACACAGGGTTCCAACTTATCACCTCTCTTGTTCAATGTGTACATGCAGCCTTGGGGAGAGGTCATCAGGGAGTATGGGGTGAGATGTCATCAATATGCTGATGATACCCAGCTATATCTCTCATTTTCTTCCGACTCAGGCCCGGCAGTCTTGGTGCTTACCTGGCGTTTATTAGTTGTGGGGGACTGGATGAGGGCAAGCCACCTGAAATTAAATCATGAAATACAGAGGTGATGATTGTGGGGAGGGCTGAGGCAGTGATGGCCCCCATCATTGATGGGGTCCGTCCTCCCTTGGTTTCTCATGCCTGGAGTCTGTGGGTGCTCCTGGACCCGCAGATCCTCTTGGATCCCCAGGTGATGGCTGTGGCGAAAGGGGCATTTAGCCAATTACATCTGGTGCATCATCTTAGACTGTATGTCTCGGACTCGGATCTGCCCACAGTTATCCATGCTTTCATTACTTTGAGACTGGATTACTGCAACGCACTCTAAGTGGGACTATGCTTAGTGCTGGTTTGGAAACTGCAGCTAGTGCAGAATGTGGTGGCCCATCTCTTCACTGGGATGGGCCGATGCCAGCACATAACATCAGTACTCTGCACTCTGCACTGGCTGCTGATAGATTTCCGGGCCCAATTGAAGGTGTTGGTGCTGACCTTTAAAGCCCTAAACTCTCATATTCCCAGGCCAGAGGGGACCGTGAGGGCAGAGGAGAGCTCTGAAAGCGGGCCAGCAACAGGCTCGTCCTGTTCTCGGGGCTCCCACAGCACTTCTTCCTGTGGAGGTGGCGGCTGCACTGCCAGTGCCAGGCTGTGTCCCGGTTGCCCTGGCAACACCGGAGGACACTGAGGGGGTGGGGCTTGCACTGCTGCGCACAACGGAAGCAATGCCTTCCACCGTGTGGCACTCCGTATGCCTGTGGGCACATATGGGGGCAGGGCCACCGGCATAAAGTCCAGCATCAGGAGGCCCCTGACGCTGGTGATTGCAGAGAAGGAAACTGGCCAATATTGAGAGCTAAGTGTGACGTTTTGCCTGTTTCGGATTCTGATTTGCATTATTGCTGTAATTGTTCTTACCCCTCACCCCCCCATTGTTCCTTGTGCTGAGAGAATGGAGCATGTGTGAGCAAGAGAGAGAGTGTGGGTGAAGTGAGAGTGAACGAAGGAGCCCTTTCCTCCCTCCTGGGGTTCCCTTCCCCCCAGCCTTAGTAGTGTGTCAGCCCTTCCCCGTATCCCTTGTTATCCTGGACCTCTCCCCGCTATCCCTCATGCTCCCTACATCCCTTGCTCTCCCCCCATTTCTCTACTGTTTCTGTGCCCTATTATGATAAGGGTCTGGCTTCACAAGCCCCAACCACTATCCTGACGGGCTTTATCTCTCAGAAATTGTGTGTAACTGTGTGTGTAACTGTGTATGTGAATATATGGGAAGATGTTTGATCAATAGCAGATTTTACAGGGAGACAAGACTGGCGACAGTGGGGGCGGGGGAGTGTGTATATGGGCAGGGGCCAGGAACATGCTGATGATGTGTTTATGGGCAGACAAGCCGGAGAGATGGATGATATGAATGCACGGACAAGAATGGGGAGTGGGGCAGCCAGTGGCGGGGAGCATTGTTTGTATCGGGAGAGGACATGCACGTGCTGCGGAGGTGTGTATGTGGGGAGAAGACTATCAGATGGGTGATGTTTAGTCAGGGACAAGTCTGAAGGCCAATTAGTGGGGGTAAGCGTATGTATGTTTTTTCTATGTGCTTTGTTTGGGCTGGAGCAAACTGGACAGCATACGTGGGGGAAACAAGGTTGATGGGTGTGGTATATGTATGTAGAGACAATACTGGGGCCATTGTGTATATGGGGAGGGAGCAGCCAGGTGGAGAAATTGTGACCACAGTGGAGACAAAGATCAAGCACTTATGATTGGGATAGGCAGGTGCTTGCTCTCCCCAGCGTCTGTGTTGCCCTCTCAAACTTCAGAAGAAGATGATTGTGAGACTGTACAATGTCTTTTCTGCTTACATGAGGCACAAGTTAAGATGGGAGTCTTAACTTACAAGTTTCATGCTTTTTGGAGCAGAGCTGAATTTTTATGAGCCTTAACTTCTCTATTACAATGAAGATTTTTTTTGAGTATAGCATGTTCTTAACCTCTGTTCTAGCATTCCCTTTGTGCCAGGTGCTACAGTAATTCAGAGGAAGAATTGAAACCAACATTTATATTTATAATGTTGTTAGCTTTTTTCAAACCAGAGCAGCCTTTTCACTCTTTTAGTTTCATGTTTTAAATACTCAATGAGTTTTAGGAATGTCTGCGACTGATCTGTAAAACTGTGATCCATTAAAAGTCTGTTATTGATTTAGACTTCGTTGATAAAAGACAGCCTCTAATCTGGATGTGTTAAGAGTGGCTCAGTGGCATACTAATGTAACAAGGGAAACTGGACACTATTCTCCATAAATATATCTGTTTCCCAACTGTTTACTGCATATGAATTTAGATATATTATCAATCAGATCTTACCCTAATATGGATACAGTACAAATAGGTACTAATGGTGTGTTTAAAAAATATGTTGCAGAGATGTACTTTGTGAAATCTTTAAGGAATAACAACAAAAGATGACCCATCAAATGGAATAATCAGCCAAATTTTGTTTGGGGATAGGATCACACAACTCTCACAGGTTTTCAGTGGAACTTATACATGCACTTATGAGAGGAAAAAATGCTTCGAAATGTTTATCTGTTTTGAAATGTTAAAATTCCTTCCCTCTTGATTCACACGCATTAAATGAAATTCAGTAAGAGAACATTTGGTCTCAACTTCACTTCACACAAATGTAAGAAGGAAAAAGCTCAGCCTGGATAGAAATATCAGAATTTTGAGATGACTTGCAAAGAAATCTAACAAATCACCATGGATACAAAAGTAGTTCTGATGATATCTTAAGACCAGTTGCTGTCAGTAAGAGTATACAAGATTTTGGGCCACACAGGATCCTTCCTCATAAGCAGTGCCATACTGGGTCAGACCAATGGTCCATCGAGCCCAGCATCCTGTCTCTGACAGTGGCCAATCCAGTTGCTAGGGCAGAGTACCAATAGGTCATAACGGGGCAATTCATTCCATTCTCTGGGTAAAAAAACATGCAACGGTGGATTGCTTAGGCCTGCTGTGGTCACGTCTGGTTTTGTGCTGCAAGATTGTGGTCTGGGATTGCCCTGGGCTGTGTCAGTGGCTAGCTGGACTCTGACCTCTGGAAACCCCAAAAGGCATAGCTGTGACTAAAGCTCACTGAACCAGGCCACAGCAGGCCAGCCATGACCTGGCCCAGATTGGGGCCTGCTATCATCTAATCTATCTATCTGTCATTTGTTCAGTCAATAGCTCTGAATTTCTGGTGCCTGAGAAATGGTCCTGTGTGGCCCAAAAGCTTACATTCAATCAACAACAGAAGCTGGTCCAATAAAAGATACCATCTGAACTACTTTATCTCCATCTCTTACATTTCAGACCAGCAAAGTAACCATACCTTCTCTCTAGACTACCAGTCACTCAGTATCTCATTTGGTGTGTCTATCTAATTCAGACAGAGCGGAACTGATAACATAATGGTTTCTCATGTCTAAGGGCCAGGGGACATTTTGAAAGATCTTATTTCACTCCATTTAAGACAAAACATAAAACTGGCAGATTTCCCCTAGTGAGCAAAGATAAACAGTTCTGCAAAAGAGATGGAGAGCTGTAATGTGGACTGAGATCCTCTGACCTTAGCCTTGAGCTGGGGTTATTACTACTTGCTCAATAATGGTGATGGAATGCAATTAATTTCACTTGTCAACCTTCCTATGACAGTTTTATAAAGGCTGAGGAACAAAAAACAGCCAAGTAGTGACATTTGTCCTGCAATGTTCCATGCAAAGTTCCATTGTGGAACAGGGCAGCTACACTATGTATTGGCTGTACTGAATTTTATTATGGTGGTTGCAGAATATAGACGCCTTGTGTATTTTGCATTTTTCCACCAGTGTCACCAATGACAGAGGTTTCCTTGCTGCGTAGTACAATGACCTGACTTACATGTGCCTATACTGCCAAAGTGGGCACACTTCCCTTTTTTGAACATCCTGTAAGGTTTCATAGGTGGCCTAGTTAAAGCAGTTAGCAAAAGTAAGCCAGACTATTCCAACTGAAATTTGAGTGGTAGGACAAACTGAGATGCAACTTTTATATTTTAAGTAGTAACAGCAGATTGCAGTGATCTGAGCTGACTTTTAGACTGCTACTTGAAATTGTGCAGTTTATTTATTTATTTATAATTAACTTTATATGCCGCCCCCTCCTGCTTACAAACATCTCTGGGTGGCTAACAGCATTCTAAAAACATATAATAAAAACAATTTAAAATCAACATCATTAATTAAAAACCCAATATACAAACAACATAGCCCCTCCCTAACCCAACCCACTTCCCTCAACAAAGGCCTGGCGGAACAGCCAGGTCTTACACTGTCTGTGGAAAGAGGGGAGATCGGCATCCACATGGACCTCCAGTGGGAGAGAGTTCCACAGTCACAGTGCAGCCACAGAGAACGCCCTCCTCATGGTCGACACCCAAGAAAGCCGGGGGACCTCAAGGAGGGCGTCCCCAGCCGACCGCAGAGGTTGATCCACGGTCCAGAGGGTGAGGCAGTCCTGCAGGTAGGTGAGGCCCAGGCCGTTTAGGGCTTTAAAGGTCAGCACCAACACCTTGAATTGGGCCCAGAAGACTATCGGCAACCAGTACAGAGAACGGAGCACTGGAGTATGTGCTCACATTGGCCGTCCCCTTCAGAAGACTGGCTGCCACATTCTGCACCAGCTGCAGTCTCCGGACCATCACCAAGGGTAGTTTAACATATCATTGTCAGAACCTGGGCCTTGAATTCTCAACCTCAGCATTCCTAGTATTGTGGCTGGGCTGGCAGAGCCATTGCTTTTGGTTAAGTCACTGCCTGAAAAGGCCTCTCGTGGCTACACCACACCACAACTCTCCTTCAGCCGTGCCATACCTCCCAAATTCCTATTTGGTTGTCAGTCAGCAAATAAGGCTGGCTGCTGGCAACAAAAAACTGAGGGGAACATTTAATCCAACCTGATCTCTTCCTGACACTGTGTAATCAAGTACACCTCTGGCACTGTGTTATCCTTGAACCCAGCCTGCTTTTACCATGCCCCAATTCTGCTCTGCCTCCAGCCCTGCCCCACCACCTCCATTCTTCTTGCTCTGTTCTCGACCTGCTCTGCCCCCTCTGCTGGGATCTAACTCTGATCAGGGCACTGTACTTTGATGGCGAATCATTGCTCTAGCCACACCCCCAATCTTGCTTTCCTGGACCCATTCCCCGAGACTGCCCATTTCCCAAATGCCTGACCCTTACAATCTTCGACTATTCAGTGTTTCAGTCTGATGGCATCCTGTTAAAACATGATTCTGGGTGTCTCATTTTCAGGGTGCACAAATTCACAAATTGAGAAAGTTCCAAAAGATCAAGATTTTCAGAAAGTTCCAAGTACTCAACCTCTGAAAATCAGATCCATTGAAAGGCTTCTTAAAACCTCTAGTAACTTCTGAATATATGGGTCAACTATATTTTAGATCTTATAACTATATCAGCTCTTGTAGTGCTGACATGGTTTAAGGAGCCGATGTAGCCTAGTGGATAAGATGTTTGATTTAATCCTCAAAAACTAGAGTTCAAATCCCATTTTAGCTGTGAACTCACTGGGTGGCCTTAGGAAGTCAATATTTCTGAGTTTGTAATATGTGAATATTAATGTCCTATCTCACAGTGTTGCTGTAAAGGTGAACTAGATAAGGACTTTAAACACAGAATGTACTATCTAAAAAAATCTCCTTGCTTACCTTATATGGACCCGATTCTTCCTTGCTTTAAACTATGCACATGCTGCAAACACTTGGACGTATGTACGTGGGGCTTCCCTTGTTCCTGGTTTGGAGGCTGCAGCTAGTACAGTATGCGGCAGCCCGGCTCCTTTCGAGGACGGGTCATCGGGAGCACATAACACCTATGCTCCAGACTGCACTGGTTGCCAATAGTGTGCCGAGCCATGTTCAAGGTTTTGGTGTTGATTTATAAGGCCCTTCATGGTCTGGGCCCCTTGTACCTCAGGGACTGTCTCACCCTCCGAGTCCCAGAGAGGCTCCTTCGGTCTGCCGGGTGTGCCTTCTTGGAGGTCCCCTGTGTTTAGCGGGGGGCCACAATGGAGAGGGCATTCTCAGTGGCCGGGCCGGGCCGCACCTTCCCGGAGGAAGCTCGCCTGGCCCCAAGTCTTTTGACATTTTGGTGAAGTTGTAAAACCTGGCTGTTCACCCAGGCCTTTGGGGAGGGGGGAGGGGGGTTAGAGGGGTTTTTATCTCCCCTTACAATACCCTTATTTATTGTTTTATTGTGATGCCCGGTCCTGCTTTAAGGGTAGTGTTTTTTAATGTTTTAATTGCTTTAGATGTATTTTATATTTGTGATTTGTGTTTTTTTGGTTTTGTAAGCCGCCCCAAGCGGTTTCAGGAGGGGTGGGGTAGAAATTTGATAAAATAAATAAATAAATGTAGTCCAACTGCAGATACATTTTCAAGACGAGTTTGTGTAAGCTATGCGAGATCCACCAATATCAGGTAATGGGAAAAATCCTCTCATTCTTTATCAGCGATGTTAGCAATTTACACCAACTTAACTGATAATAAGCACCAATACAAATCCCATTGATGTGGATGGTACTTGTGCTGGAATTTGCACTAGCATGACTGTTCAGAGGATCATGCTGTATGTCAGAAAAAGCTATCATTTGTGTAAGCTTGTGCAGGAGTGTCCTGAGGCATGAGTGATCAGCACAGCCTCTCCAGGCCCCATGCTATGGATACCTGCAACAAATAATTCTAGTATTGTCAAGATTGAGCCCCAAACCAGTTATTACATAGGCTTTCCAGCCAATGCAGATTTACTTATAGTGAACAAAGGCTAGAATGCAAAACCTCAAGCACAACTTATAATGTACAGTTATTGTTTTCCAGTATATGTTGGGGTAGTCCCTTCCCAGGGTCCTAGTCTACAAGTCCTTGAAATGGGCAGGCCAGTCAAGTCTTTTTCCTGTCTCTCTCCCAGATTATAGTTTCCTAGCCCTTGTCATGTGCTTTTCACTTACTTCCAGGTGCTGCCCAGCACTTTAGTTCCCTCCACCTAGCTCTGACAACATAGAGCCTCCTCCTCTCCCCACTCTTCATCTTCTCATTCTGAGGCTCCTTTCTTCCTACTGGTCTCTCTTGAGCTTTATTACTCAGACTTTTGGACCCTAGCTAATGCCGTGAGCTTGCTAGGAACAGCCACCTAGGGCCAATTGGTCATTCACCTCCCAACTCCTTAACCCTTAGCCTAAAAGGTCAGATGTCTTCCCCTCCATGTCTGGCTTCCCAGGAGGGTTGTTCCCTGCAACAGATTATCAAGACCATTTGGGGTCTGAGCTGCTGCCGTGCACTCTGCCATGTACTCTGTTAGAGTACCCTAACATGGATTCCGAGAGCTCCAAACTGCAAGTTTGCACAAGGTTTCACAATGCTCTGCTGATCCAAAGGACACCTCCAATAGCAGTATTTTTGTGGATGAAAATAATAATTCTGGGATCAAAAAAAGGTTTGGTTTAAGAGAGGAGTTAAGGCACTTACAAATTCAACCATATTCCAAAAAGGATAGTAATTGTAAGTTAAGGCTCTAGGGATGTGCAAACAGAACCGAGTTCAGAAATTCGGTTCAGTTCGGTTCAAAAATCGAGTTTGGTTCAGAGGTTCGGTTCGGTCGACCGAACTAGTTGAGTTCGGTCAAATTCTGAACTTCCGAATCACGTTTGTACATTCAAAACCAGTGTTTTAAGCTGTTTTGGGTCTTCTGAACTGGTACAGTTTGGTCGAATTCGAGTTCGGTTCGGAAGTTCGGTTCGGTTGACTGAACTAGTCAAGTTCAGTCTGAACTCTGAACTTCCGAACCGCATTCTCACATTACTACAAGGCTCCTGTCTTAACTTGCACTCCATGTAAGCAGTAAAGACATTGTACAGTCTCATGTATTGTGCTCATTTACAATTTGGGCTCCATACACTCACACTTTGTCTTGGTCTGTCAGCCCCAATTCTCTTCCTTTGCAGGTTTGGGGGCAACACTGAATCTGTGGAGCCAGTAAGTTCCTCCCTGCCCCATTATTATGGACTTGATCCTTGTCTCCAGTATAGCCAGTTTCTCCTTCATTTATAGTTACCCTCTCAAGCAGCAGACCAAATGCTTCTGCTTTTTACACAGGCGATTAAAGGGCAGACAAATATTTTCCCAATATCTCATGAAGTGGGAGTACTATACAGTATTGGAAAGGGATTTGGCTCTCTCTGGTCTGTGGCTCCGGATTGAGGATTGCTTGCCATCTTCTTTCCCTTTAAGTACAGTCCTGATAAGGGGATCAAGCAACCTGGAGCTCATAAAAGTTACAAAGCTGTCCTGCCAGAAGAATACTTCTCTCAGCCGTCTCCTCAAATATATACCCTCAAGCACTTGGATACCTCCTTCCCAGGCCCCACTGCGGCTCCTGCGGTCAGCCAGGAGCACCTCCCTGTGGGTGCAATCCGTTAGTCTTGTTCGTACAACGAGGACTTGCAATAAGGTGTTGCCAGTTGCTGCCCCAATGCTATTGAACTCCCTTCCCCCATAGGTTCATTTGAGCCCAAACATTGTCTGAAGGAAGTGTAAGATGTTGTTGTTTGCATTTGGCAGTCTGGGGTAGGGATGTGAGGGGGGTGGATGTGGGAACTAGGGAGGTGGTATTGGGTGTGTTTTGTGGGGGTAGTGGGAGGGTTGTGGTTTTTTTTGGGGGGTGTTGTTTTTGTATCATACTGTTTTTATAGTTTGTGAGCTGCCCGGAGTCTTTGGGAAGGGCAGCATAGAAATTTGATTAAATAAATAAATAAAAATAAATATAAACACTGCTCCCTACCACTAACTGTCCCCCAATCATGACCATGGATACACATAATACATCTCTCATGATTCCACCACCACCCCAGACACCCATAGATACTCTTTTTTATTTGACACAGGCCCTGCAGTCTCTCTCCTTACCTGTTGTTTGGCTGACAATGGGGACTGGATGAGGTCAAGCCTATTGAAGCTGAATCCAGAAAAGACTGAGGCGATGATGGTTGGCCAGCCCTGTGATCTGGGGTCTCCTCTTATTGATGGAGTCTTACCCCCTCTGATCAATCAGGTTTGAAGCCTCAGAGTGCTTCTGTACCCTTTGCTGCCCCTGGATTGTCAGATGGCAGCAGTGGCCAAAAGCACTTTTCACCAAATCCATCTGGTGAGGAGGCTGCAGTCTTTTCTTTTTGATTTGGATCTGACCACTCTCAACCATGTATTCATCACCTCAAGGCTAGATTACTGCAACACATTCTACATGGGACTGCCCTTTATGACTGTTTGGAAGCTGCAGCTGGTACAGAAAGTGGTGAATCATCTTCTTTTTGGGGTGAGGTGCCGTGAGAATATTAAACTGGCACTCCGTAGTCTGCACTGGCTGCCTATAGGTTTCCGGGCACAATTCAAGATGCAATTCATGAACGGTATGGACCCACATTTCTTAGAGACTGCATGTCTTTCCATGCCCCATTGCAGACCCTGTGATCAGCAAGGAGTGCATCCCTGTAACTACCATCTGCTTACCTTGTTCATATGGTGAGGGCTCACAAGTAGGGCTAAAGCAGCAGCAGCTTTTACCATGCCGCAATTCCATTCCACCATTTTGGAATTGTCTGTGCCACACTGCGGCTTTTCTTCCAACATTCCGCTAATTCCGCCGGCACTCTGCAAATTTGGAAACTATCAGAAAAATTGTGGAATTTTCAGAAACAGTCAGAAAACCGCTGTTCTGCTATTTTGTAGCGCTGGCGGAATGGCATAAGTAGCAAAAATGACTTGTTTCCACTATTTGTGAAGCCTGTGGAAGTAGCGGAATGAAATTAGCAGAAATGCGGAACTAGCGGAATGAAACTAATGGAATGAAAGCCTCTGCCACACCATCCCACTAATTGTGGAAACGCTGTTTCCGGCAGAAATAGCTACCACTGCGACTTTCCGCTACAGCCATACTCACAAGGTGGCATTTTGGGCTGCTGCCCCAATTTTATGGAACTCCCTTCCCCCAGAGGTTCAATTGAGCTTGAGCATCTTCCAAAGGTGATATAAGACATTTTTGTTTGCAAAGGCATTTGGTGGCCAGGGATGGGGTTGGGGTATGGTTGACGGTGGGGGTGGGGATGGGAAATGGGGAGGTGGTATTGGGTGGGTTTTTGTGGGTGTTGTTTGTTTTTTTTAATTGTATTTTAGTATTTTTCTGTTTTTATGAACTATTACATATAATTGTAATTGTAGTGACTTGTTTTTTTGTTTGTATTTTAAGAAAACTCTTGTGCATTTAAGTTTATTTTTAAATGGTTACGCTTTTTGTTTTGGTTAATATATATACATATATATTGTACACAATTTGGTTTTTATATATATATATATATATATATATATATATATATATATATATATATATATATAGTACTATATATATATATATAGTACTATATATATATATATATATAGTACTATATATATATACACAATTAAGTTATATAGAAACAGACTTAATGCACTCTGACAAAATTGTTCTTGTCAAATTATGATAATAAATTAGTTTCATAATTGTAAAATGTGTATTTTTGGAGCTGTGCATGCGCGAGGAGTGAGTGGACACGCCCTCTGACAGCTCCGACAAAACGCTGCATCCCCATTCCGGGAACACCAAGTAAGGAGCTAAGAAAACTCTCAATAATGCAATGGCAAAGTAGGGGAACCTCCCCCCCAAAAAAACCCTCCGAAAAAGGGATGCTTCGCAGCTTTTGCAAGGCAAAAAACTGCCTAGACAGAGAACACGTGCTCCTGGAGTTGTCAGTGAAAATGGCGGGTGGAGCGGAGTCACAGAGCCCAGAGGAGAACTTTCAGGAGGGAGGAGGGGGATTACAGACAATTCAAAGACTGATTGAAGAGCTGAAAACTGATTTAAAGGCAGACCTGCAAAAGGCCAGCCTGCACAGATATAAATGATTTAATAAAATAAGTAAAGTTCAGCAAGTCACCTGGGAAACCAATACTAAGCAGGAAAATCTAGCAAAAAATGCCCAGACCCTAGAAGAGAGGATGTCTAGAGCAGAGGACCAGACGGTTAGCCAGGAAAATGAACTAATACAAACACAAAAAACAGTACAGATGTTAAAAGAAAAAGTGGAAGACATTGAAAATAGGTCCAGACACTCAAACCTCAGAATAGTAGGGGTCCCAGAAGGGGAAGAGATGGAGGGGATGGAGAAACTTTTAGAATTATTACTAAATGAAAACTTTCCAGAGGAAACACTGACACCCACACCAGAAATTGAGAGAGCACACCGGGAGTTGCGCCCTAAACCAAAAGACAATGAACAGCCACAAACAATTATTGTTAAATTTCTAAGATATAAAGACAAGGAGAGAATTTTAAGGCTTGCCAGAGGGAAACAACAGCTCCAATTCAAGGGAAACAACATCAGGATCTACCCAGACTATGCCTTTGAGACTACACAAAAGAGGAAAACATGGGCAAGATACTATCCTAAGCTGCAGCAACTGGGCTTGAAGCCATAATTGCGATTCCCAGCCAAGATGACAATCTGGGTGGACAATAAAAGAAAATTCTTTGAAGCCACAGAGGAGCTGGGCATTTTTTTACAGGGACAAAAAGGGAGGGCTTTAAGGGGAAAGGGGGGTATGAAGGTAAACACAGGGTGTATGAAGGTAAACTCAGTAACAAGAGAGAAGTTTAAAAGAGAGGTTTATTGGTTGGTTTTATTTGCTGTATGTGGTATTATGTGTTGTGTGAACTGTAAAATAGGCTAACATAAAGAGGGGGACAAGTTAACAAAAAGTTGAAGTTAAATTTGGGGTGGGGATGTAAGAGATAAGAGGGGAAAAAAACCCTACACTTAAAAGGACAAGGGGGTGGATGCTAGGAAAGGACAGTTTCAGATAGGAAAAAGGAGAGGTGTAGATGGTGGGGAACTCCAGCTGCGCAGAGGAGGGGGAGATAGTTAGAGGAGAAGGAAAGGAAAACAACAGCGGTAGGGATAAACTAAGGGAGGGGTAAGAGCGAAATACCATCAACAGTAGAAATAAGGGGACTCAGGTTAGGGTATCTAATAACTAAAAAGGGGAGGACAACGAAGTGATGTTACAATTAAAAACAGTTACACTACATGTGAGAGGGCTAAATCATCCAGTTAAAAGGAAGAGATTTAAAATAGTTTAAAAGAACAGAAAGCTGATATATACTTTCTGCAGGAAACCCACCTAATAAAAAAAGACTTAGCCAGATTTGCAACAAAAAATGCAGGGGTTGTAACTGAAGCCTGTGGACCAAAGAAAAAAGCAGGGGTGTTTATAGGAATTAGGGAGGAATTAGATCCAAACATACAAAAAACAATAAGAGATGAACAAGGGCAGTATATAATACTTAATGTGGAAATAAAAGGGAAAAAGATGGCTCTGATAAATGTATATACGCCTAATGAAAACAAAAAAAAATTCTGAAGGATGTGTTGAAGGTAATTAGGGAAGAGGTGGAGGGGATCTGGATTGTCTAAGAGGACTTTAATACATATTTTACAGAAATTGATACCTCTAGAAAATTACGGATTCTGAAGTGGCAGACAGAGATAGCAGAGGAGTTGGACCAAATGGGATTAGTGGATGGGTCAAGAACACTGAATAAACAAGGAAGGGAATACAATTTTTTTTCACCAGTACATGGTACCTTTTCCCATATAGATCATTGTTGGGTAGGAAAAAATGAGCTTCATGCAATAAAACAATGTGCAATTCTACCTTTGGTGGTTTCAGATCACTACGCGATAACAACAACATGGGAATGGGGTAAGGTAGAGATAGTTCAGAATCAAATGTGGAGACTGGATACAGCCCTGCCAGCCAATCCGGAGGCAACAGCCCAAATACAGGAGGAGATAAAAGCTTACTTTGAATTGAACGAGGGTTCAGTGGAATCAGTTTATACATTATGGGAGGCAGCAAAAGCAGTAATTGGAGGGAAAATAGTTGCCATCAAAACGAACATAAACAAACAAATAAAAGTTAGGAAAAGCGAGTTATATCAGGAGTTATTGAAATTAGAGACTAAGGCCAGGACACGAAACTGCCCCATCTTGAGGGAAAGGATTATACAGGCCGGGGGAAATAAATGCAACAGAACAACAAAAAACAAGTAGACAACAGAAGAGAATAAAATGTTTTTATTTTGACCAAGGAAATAAAGCAGGCAAGGCCCTCGCCAGAATGGTACAAATAAAAAGGAACAAAGGAATAATAACAAGCATTAAAACCCACCAGGGGGAGTAGATCCTCATCAGATACAGGACACTTTTGTGCAGTTCTATGAGAAGATGTAACAGTCAGAGAACCCAGACTCTGAAAAGATAAGGGAGTTTCTTAGTAAAATAAAAATGCCAAATTTCAACCCCGCACAAATACAGTCTCTTAATTCGCCGTTTACCGTGAAAGAGATCAGCAACACCATTAAAGGGACGGCGAGAAATAAACACCTGGGCCGGATGGATATCCAGCGGAGTTTTATCAAAAATACAGGGAGATAATAGCTCCATACCTGGTCAAGATATAGAACGCAGTTACAAAGGAAAAGGAACTACCAAGTTCATTTCATGATGCACAGATAATATTAATACTGAAGCCAGGCTAGGACCACTCTTTATGTGAAAGCTATCGCCCTATAATCATTACTAAACCTAGATTTTAAGATTTTCACTAAGACTCTGGCAAATAGATTGAAAGGGATAATCTCTACTGTCATCCATCAGGGTCAGGTAGGATTCATACCAAACAGGCTGGGGTCATATAATATCAGAAAGACAGTTAACATAATGTTTCACCTGAACAAAACCAAAATCCCAGCAATACTAATTTCAGCCAATGCGGAGAAGGCCTTTGATCGGCTAGAAAGGCAAAGTATATTTCAGATCTTAGAAAAAATTGGAATTAGGGGGAATTTCAGCACATGGCTATCAGCCATATACCAGCAACCTAGGACGAGTCTGAGGATAAATGGGAAAAAAGCAGACAATTTAAACTGACCAGATGTACAAGACAGGGATGCCCCCTGTCACCACTACTATTTGATCTGACCTTGGAGCCGCTAGCATGTGCTATCAGGCAAAATGAAAGAATCAAAGGGATCCAAATCGGGAAACAAGAGGCTAAAGTACATTATTCTCAGACGATATGTTACTATATATAGTAGAGCCAGGGAAGGAAGTCACAATTCTAAATTGTTCCAACTAGCTAGGAGGACACCTGATGCCATACAGGACATCCCGAATGCCAATGCTACTGCTAATGGGCCAAAAGAACTGGATTTGGTTAAAGTTCCCTCTGCTCCTGCTATTAGTTTTAGCTGCTGGGCCCAGTGTGACTGTGACCTTAGTGCCATCCTTGTTGGATGATTCCTTTAGGGCTCCTATCCCGAGTAGTGTGGGAAGGCCCTCCCTTGGGTCGATTGTCCCTCAGCCTCTGTCAAGGATTCAAGTTGTTAGTTTATTTGCAGGTCAGGCTTCTAAACTCTACCCATCCCCCAATGGTTTTATACCAGAAAGGCGGGTGAGTCATTTGCAATGCCCCATTGTTATGAGTCCTGGTATAGACAAGTATGGTGCAGTTAAAGATAAGCTGGGCTTTCCTGCCATAGGGGTGTCTATTTTTGAAGAGCTCATGGCAGTTGACCCAGTGTGTAGATCTAGTGTTGGTGGGAGTATGGGTTAATCTTAGTGGAGATATGTCGCAATTATAGTTAATGACTATTCTTTTAGGTTGTTTTAAATAAATTCACAGGTTATTTTAGGACCTGTGATAGGAGATATCCCAGGGTTTAGGAATGTATGTATATGCATTGTTTTTATGTTATGTTATGTTGGTTGTATGAGCAATGGCCTAAGGCTAAGTTACAATAAATTCTACGACTACTAGTAGAGCCAGTGAATTCCATTCCAGAATTACTAACACTGGGTGATTTCAGACGTTACGAGATCACGCTGAACCACACTGAACCACGCTCAACCCCCCCGCGGGGCCAAAGGGCCCGGAACGTCTGAACGGCGTGCGCCAGATGTTCATCACGCTCAATACCCACATGGGGTCAGTTTCAACCACGCTTCCCGGGCTAGCCGGGGGAAGGTCTCGGGAAGCGTGGTCAAACCAACC
>QEPC01002494.1:3270914-3283874 GCA_003113815.1 Sphenodon punctatus
GTTCGGTTCGGTGTGTTCGCCATTTCGGTGTTCGGTGTTCGGTCCGTTCGGTGCGTTCGTGTTCGTGTTCATGTTCGGTTGTCCGAACAGGCCGAGTTCGGGCCGAACACCGAACTACCGAACCGCGTTCGCCCATCCCTAGAACTGATGCAAAAACCAAATATGGAAGATGATCAGCGTACTTACCTGTTTGAATTCATGCTATGACTGGATGGACACGAGTTGAACCTGAAAAAAAAGGAGAAAGGATGGGTTATTAGACAAGATAAAGAACACCGATGTTGATGGGGGGGAGGGGAGGGTAGAAATAAGGGAACATGTTAAAGAACCTGTAAATAAATGTAAAGCAAAAAAAATGTTAACATGTTGATGGAAAAAATAAAAAATTTTAATATAAAAAATAAATTAAAAAATCTCACTTTCTCCATTGGATAATATGGGAATTTCAAGATATCATAACATAGAAACTACACAACAGATTTTCCAAATCTAAACTCAGGAATGGAGTACAATGCACACTTTTCTTTTCTGACAGCTCTACACATTGGCATGGATAACTCAAAACAATCTTTGGGTTTTTTCAGATGTGATGGGGCCTGTATTGGCCCCATCACGGAATCACCCTTTGATCCCCCACCGGGGTCAAACCAGCACGTCCAACAAACGTGCCAGCTGATCCCGATGGGGAATCAGGGAGGGGGAGGGGCCACATGGTACAACATGCGGCCACACGGCCCCGCCCCCCATGCTCCCTCGCCGCCCGCCCTCCTGGGAGACGGGCGAGCACTGCGGCCAATGTGGCCAATGCGACAGCACCAGCCCGCAGTGACCACAGTCTGGAATCCCGCTGCTGATTCAGGACCGTGGCAGCAGGACAGACGTGATGATCCCCTTGCTCATGGGGGGGAATCACATTCACCATGCAATCGAGGATGGTCTGGGCAGGACCTCTGATATCGTGGTGAATGTGATTCCCCCCTGTGATTCACGGGGTTGAATATCTGGGGGGAACTTCTGTTTCCCCCATCAGACATTACGGGATCACAATCACCATGTGGGGATCTACAGTGGTTGAGCGTGATCGCGTAACATCCGAAAATACCCTTTTATGCATCAACAAACAAGTTTCAAGAACAGGGGGAAAAAGTGTTCTGCCTCCAAAGTTTAAAGTCCTATAACTCAGCTGTTTCTCATCTGATCTTTCTAGACGTTGGAAAGTTTCTACCACTCAGCCAAGCAATATTCCCTGCAAAAATCTCACCAGGATAGAATAAATCATCTTGATTGATAACAAGTAGAATATGCATGATTTTAACAGAGAGTGCAAGCAGCTCCAATTGCTCTAATTAATAATAATAATAATAATAATAATAATAATAATAATAACAGTTTGCAAAACATGTGGTCAAAGACTTACTTAGATTAAAACAAACAACAGCAACAACTAAATCAGAACTGTCTTGCCTCTATAAAGGCCGATAAAATATTTTTTAATTTTTGGTTTATTTTTTGCAACATGATGATGAATAGAAATAAAACAATGTGTCCTTGGAAGTGGCAAATCCTGCATCATTAAAATGATTTTATTTCTGTCTCAAACACACCTGCATTTTCTCAAATAAAAGTTCTCTCCTATGAGGAGAAACATGGGGAACTTACATCAAAACATGATTTAGAGGATTTCTTCCAAATGATTTTTTTTTAAGCTTAAGAACGTAATAGTCTAATTATTTGACTGCAGTAACAATTTAAAATTAAGGCCATTTGCATGTAGGCAGTCTCTGGGTGAGCAGTTTTACAGCCCCAAATGTGTTATCCAAATGGATGCAGGATTGGAGTGGTTTAAGAGGAGCCTTATTTTGCATACATTTTCAAACGCTCCTTGAAAATTGATCATCCTGGAACCAACATAGCTATATGAAGATAAGAATTTTTTTTTCTTTGTCCCCTCTCCACACCCCCCCCCCCTCACATTATGTCAATTTTCAAAAAATTCAGAAAATTGTCACTTGACTTGTGGAACCGAGACGGTCTCCACATTATGCATCTCAGAGAGTGCAGTTCAATGCTTTTCTTCCCTCTCTGGCAATTATCTTAAGTGTGGCATTGTGAATCCGAGGGGCATGCAGTGATCAAGTGCATACAAAATCAATCTTTACTCAGGTTTTTGGAAATTTTGTTTTTTTATTCCTCCCACTAATGAGTAGGTTATGACATTTAAATGTGCTCTTGTGTGGGAGAGTCAACTTACATCATCCTTAGAGGATGAGGATTCATGTGAATTGAAGGTTATGACAAACAAATTCTGTGACTAAATTGCTCAAAGCAGGATTTTTATTCTATATGGCTCTGCTTGGTTCAGGAAAGAGATAAAGTTGCAAAGCAAAATGGACAAAAATAATTGATTTAATTTCAATTATGTATTATTTATTTTTGTGCCTACAGACTATCTTCCCAAACAACATCAGAACTTTAGGTATTATTATTATTATTATTATTATTATTATTATTATTATTATTAATAATAATAATAATAATAATAATAATAATAATAATAATATTTAGGCACTATATAAATACATCCTAAAAGATAGTAAGATTTTTGAGATAGCGCTATCTAACCAGAGTAGGGGAGAACCAAAGGCCAATCCATCCAGTGGGCCAGGTTGGTTGTAGTGAGGAGGCTGGCCAACTAAAGCTTGGTGAACCCCTCTCACCCTCAGAGTACTCTAGTAGGTTTTCTTGGCCCTGTCCCTCAATCTGTGACTGAGAGAAGGTTCTCCCCCACCCCACCCCAGCCGTTGCTGGAGGGATGGGGTGGGGTGGGGTGTAGCCATTCTTTTTAAGGATGCCTGGTCCATGAGGAGATTTCCTGTACAATCTATCATGGGTATAGAGGGTCTCTATCTGATTTTGGATTTTGCTGGAGACAGGGTAGGGATACTGCTGATATACCGTGCACCCACCTGTACAGTAGCTTCCCTACAGGTGCTGACTGAACTGGTGTTTGACGTGATCTTCAGGTCCCTCAGGATGATAGTTCTGGGGGACTTCAATATCTATGCTGATGCCAGCCTTGAAGGGGCAGAGTGTGAGTTCATGCTGCCATGGCAACCATGGGCCTGCCTCAGAGAGTAGTGGGCTACACACATGTTGGAGGACATACCCTGGACAGGATATTTTGCACAGGCCTTGAGGCGGGGGATCCATATGTGGGGAAGGTATCAACGGTGCCCTTGTCATGGATGGATCATTATCTCCTCTGGGCGGATATCCTGGCGCATGTCGGCCTTCGAGAGGGTGTGGAACCAGTAAGGTTGGATCACCCTTGAAGGCTTATGGAACCAGAAAGTTTCCAGATAGCCCTAGGGGATGTTTTCTCTGACCTTGATGGCTTCTCAGTCAATGACCTCATGTCTAGGTGGAATATCAGGCTGAAGGAGACCATCGACTGTGTGACTCCCAAGCGTCTGCTCCTGAAGCGCCAACAATGCAGCTCCCCATGGTATATGGGTGAGCTGCGGAGGATGAAGCAGGAAGGGCGGTGGTTAGACCAATGGTGGCATCACTCACGTACTGAAGTGGACCAGTTGCAGCATACAGTCTGGTTATGTACCTATGCCATAGCAGTGCAGACAACAAAGAAGACTTTCCATGCTGCCCGCATTGCATCCACTAAGTCCTGCCCAGATGAGTTGTTCTGGGTAGTGAGGGGGCTGGTCAGACCAGCCTCCCTCCACCTGGATGTGGAACCATCAAATGCTCACTGTGATTTTTTTGTGGACTTTTTTGCAGATTAAAAATCACTCAAATTCACCACGGTTTTGATGTGACTTTTTTAGCAGAGAATGGGTCTGAGGCACTGGAAGCCCTATCTGGTCCTGTTTTGTGGGAAGAATTTCGGATGGTGTCTCCCTCAGATGTGGGGGATGCTATTGGGACTGTTCTAGCCACCAATTCTGAATTAGATCCATGCCTGTCCTGGCTGATTAAAGCTAGCTGGGAGACATTGGGGCCATTGCTGGTGGGGATAGTCAATGCCTCCCTTGGGGAGGGAATGGTAGTGGGCTGTCTCAAGGAGGTGGTGGTGTGGCCCCTGATCAAGAAGCCATCTTTGGACATTGATATCCTGGCCAGTTATCAGCCAGTCTTTAACCTTCCCTTTTTAGGTGGTGGCTCAGCAGCTTCAGGGGCATTTGGCCCAGATTAATTTTCTCGATCCCTCGCAGTCGGGCTTTCATCAAGTTTATGGCATGGAGACTGAGCTTGTGGCCTTGGCCGATGACCTCTCCCATGAGTTAGACCGGGGTCATTCGACCCTGCTGATCTTGTTAGATCTTTTGGCTGCATTTAATACCGTTGATCATGAGTTGTTGGTGACTTGGTTGTGGGACCGGGCATGGATTGGTGGGACTGTTGTTGAATGGTTCCGCTCATTCTTGGCCAGGAGAACCCAGCATGTGGTGTTGGGGGAGTTTTCATCTTTCCCCCGGGGCCTCACGTGTGGAGTACCACAAGGTTCCATCCTATCCCCTCTCCTGTTCAATGTGAACATGCATGCTTTGGGAGAGGTTGTTAGGGAGTATGGAGTGAGTTGCCATCAATATGCTGATGACACCCAACAATATCTTTCATTTTCTTCCAACTCAGGCCCTGCAGTCTCAGTGCTGACCCGGTGTTTTTCCACTGTAGGGTATTGGATGAGGGCAAACTGCCTGAGATTAAATCCTGACAAGATGGAGGTGATGGTGGGGAAGGCCAGGGGGTGGGGGTGGGTAACCTCCATTATTGATGGGGTCCGCCCCCCCGGTTTCTCAGGTCTGGAATCTGGGGGTGCTCCTCGACCCACAGCTCCACCTGGATGCTCAGGTGACGGCTGTGGCAAAAGTAGTATTTCACCAATTACATCTGGTGCATTGGCTTAGGCTGTATGTCTCAGACTTGAATCTTGCCACGATCATCCATGATTGTATTACCTGAAGACTGAATTATTGCAATGCGCTCTACGTGGGGCTACCCTTTTGTATTGGTTCAGAAACTGCAGCTGGTGCAGAATGCGGTGGCCCATCTCATAATGGGGACGGGCTGATGCAAGCATATCACACCGGCTCTCTGCACTGGCTGCTGGAAGGTTTCCAGGCTCAATTCAAGGTGCTGCTGATGACCTTTAAAGCCTTAAATGTCTTGGACCCTGCCTATCTGCAGAACCGCTTCACCCTCCAGGTCCTGGAGAAGCCCCCGTGGTCGCTTGGGGGCACTCGCCTCAGGGTTGCCTTACTTTCCCGGGTATCTGCTATGAGGCGGGCATTCTCTGTGGCTGCACCACAGCTGTGGAAGTCCCTCCCATTGGAAATCTGCTTGGCTGCTGACCTCCTCTCTTTCCACAGACAATGTAAGACCTGGCTGTTCCACCAGGCCTTTCCTGAGGGAGATGGGGTGGGTGGGTTGGGTTAGGATAGGAGAGTGTGGGGTTTTACATTGATTTAACTGAAATTATTATGGTTTATTTTAATGTTTTAATGTTTGAAATGTTTTAATATATTGTGAGCCGCCCCGAGATGCCTGAGGCAGGAGGGGGAGGCATCATCATCATCATCATCATCATCATCATAAATAAACAACATAGGCAACAGACATCTTGGTTGGGCCATTTTGTAAAGTTTGTTGTGATATCACAAGCATGTGTCCTCCTATATCATCCAGGTCATTTGAATGCCTAGAACATAATGATTGAAAGTAGGGCTGTGCCTGGGGTCAAGTATTTGTATCTTTATTTGTACTTGTGGTTTCAGTATTTGCAATTATTTGAATCTGTACATGTGCTCACAGTATTTTCCCCATCATTGCCAATGTGGGAAATGCAGTGAACACAAGTCTCTGCACATGGGCTATTTATATTGGTGGAGTAGTGCATAGAGGTTCTGCCAGTTTTGCAGACCTATAAAGACAGGAAATGCAGTCAAAAATTGCTCCTAAGTTTGCTACCATTTGTAAGAATTGAGCCATGGTCTAAATCAGGGATCCATAGATTTGGTTCTGGCTTACAGACCTATAAAGACCAGAGAGAAAAAAGAGAAATAGAAACTTAAGAAAAACAAGTTTCTTGTAACCTTCACTTCCCCTGAGAAAAGTCTGGTAAACAGCTCTTCTCCAGTCTCTCTGGAGCCTAGAAGTTGATATAATGTTATGTATCATAAACCAATCTGAGACGGTTCTGAGGATGGGTGAAAATCTGTGACAAGTCATACATAGGTGACAAGTCATCAAGGTGATGCATGAATGTCCCCAACACATTGGCAGGGTTTGGTTCTGTGGAGGAATTTTATAATAAGTCCCTTATGGACTGAAAACCGAACAGAACCAGAATAAAATGGAGGACAGAGGGATGTCGGGTAAAGAGAATCATCCTCTGCTGAAATAAACTTTAGCCTTCTTAACAAAAGCTAATTACCTTGACCATGCAGGCTGAGAACAGTTTCACACTGTTCCTTTTATAAGTAGATAAGAGATAGATAACCTTGCAACTGCATAAACTAATTGAATTGTTTAGACTTGCTAGATCAGCCATATTGTTTTGAGAACATCCTTGCTGATTATGTAAACAATTGCTGTAGCCTTTCACTTTGTATGACGTTATTTTGATTGACAACCTGTACTTATCTGTTTGAACTGGTATCTATAAAATAGCTATGTAATTTCTGCTCGAGAGACCAGTTTTGAATCTTTGCATAGGTTCATTACTCTCTCTCTCTTTGCACTTTGAGATTAAACATAGAATTCTGACAGATTTTCACCAGCAACTTGTGAGTATGAGAGTTTTCTTCAACAGTTCCTTTGTGCAAGACCCTATAAAAGTGACCACCCTGGTCCCTCATAGCTCAGACCTCACCTGAGATCACATGGTTTCTTTGTATTCTTTGGCTCTGTTCTGGTGATCAAACCCCTGGTCTTCTTGGATTCTGATAAATAAACTCTATAACTGTCTAATATAATCTGGTTCTGTGTTTACTCACTTCAGTGAAGTGAATGGATTTCAACTAGAGGTGTGCACCAAGGGCCCATGTCATTTTCATGTTTCGTTATTTAAATCTGTCATTTTTGTTTTTATAAAATATCAAATTGTCATTTTCGTTTTCATTTTTCATTGGTTTCAATGGAAAACACATTATGGCTGTAAAAATTCTGGTTTTTATTATATTTGTCTGGAACATGGAGTGATTATACCTCATATACAAGGCATTATGTGTACCAAATTTCAAAAAGATTGGATAATGGAATCCAATTTGAGAAGCAGTTGAATTATATTATTTTGCAAAAATCTTCATATACATTCTAAGATGTAACTTCTTTGCCTGACATTTAATGTAGATGGAACTTGGCAAGCTTATATACTTTCCCATATTTACTATCTCTGCCAACTTTCAGAAGGATTGGATAAAGGGTCCTAATGGTATAAGCAATTAACTTAGAAATGTATGTCTGAATGTAAAATCTTTGTAGTCCAACCAGTTTACACAAAATTTGGCAGGGCTGTATATCATACCTGAATGATAATCTCTGGCAAATATCAGAAATATGTGATAAGTGTTAGGAGGTACCACAGCACCCTGGGGGGACAGGGCTCCCGCCGGTGCTCCCAACACATTCGCGGCGTCAGCCAGGCCCGTGGAGGTGATTCCAGCGGGGCGGAGCCATCGGTCCCTGTCTCACAATCAGATGTGGCCACACAGACAAGCCCGCAAGCAACACAGGGGAACTCCAGCAGGGCGGGGTGACCCGTAGCATTGCAACGCTTGCCGCAGCTGTATGCACTGCAGGGAGGAAGCACGGAAGCATAAATGGGCAGCCCTAACCGAGGAACCTTGCTGGTGATCAGCTTGCTGTGAGACTGGCCCCTGGATGCTTGAGCTTTGTGGAGAGCATTGGTGCAGTGTTTGTGTGCAGCAGACGTGGTGAGCGAGTGATCTTGTGTGAGGATACGAGTGCAAGTGTGTGTGCATGTTGTATGGAGCAGTTGTGTGTAGCAGTGATCAATCCCCCCTTTTGATTTCCCCTTGGAACCCTAGCCCTTCCATGTCCCGTGACCCCAGAGTACCTGTGCCCTCTTCTAATCCTTCCCCATGGCCGTGGGCTTCTCTTCCCTCGTGACTCTCACGGTCTCGGATTCACCCTGCCCCCCACCCCCTGAGTGGCTGGGTGTGAGCATCCATGTGAAAGGTGTAGGGATGGGCGAACAGATCGCAGTTCAGGTTCGGTCATTCAGTTCGGTCCAGCTCGGTTCGCCCATTCGGTTTGGCCGTTCAGTTTGGTCGCCAAGTTTGGGCTTGGTCATGTTTGGTTCAGTTCGGGCATTCGGAAAAAGTATGGCGAGAGCCCTGTGATTGCGCTGGAAACCGGAAATTCAAGTGTGGAGCTTGTGTGGGTGAGAGCGTGTAAGTTGTGGCTGGCTGGGTGTTCGGTTTTGATTTGTGTGTTTTGGCTGTGTGGTGTGTGTTTGTTTTGATTTGGCTGGTTGGTGGGTGTGTTGACTGGCTGTGTCTGTTTTAAAAAAAAATGGAGAAGAAGGTGTCCAGTGCCAGCACCATTAAATGCCAGGCCTGGGGGAAGGCCAAGGTGGCGGAGCTGGTGGTGGAGGAAGAGGTTCCTCCTGCCGTTGCTGCTGGACCTTAGGTGGTGGAGGCAGAGCCAGAACTGGTGGGCACAGATGGTGCTGCTGCCACTGATGCCAGGTTTGTAAACTTTTTTTTTTACTTTGAGGACAAGAAACTTAAGGCTCTATTTGGTAGAGCAAGCTCACTAGCGTGCGGGTGGGTGCATGGGTGGTGGGCCTCAGTCAGGCCCAAACAGTGGGCTTCAGTGGGTAGCAGTGGATGTCTGCCACAGAGAGAGAGGGTACTGTAGTGTGGGGGACTCTTCCAGAAGTCAGGCATGAGCACGAGCAGCACCCCCACCTAAACATATGCCAGGCTAACTGGGGTCTCCATTCTCCAGTTGTCATCCCTACCTAGCTACCCCAAATAAGGGCAGGATTTGCACGTGCCAGCCAGGGTCTTACCTGTTGCCATCCCTAGTGCCCCAGGAAAGGCAGATTGTGCACGTGCCAGCCAGGGTCTCTCCATTTCTATCCCTCCCTAGCAGCACCCCAAGGAGGGCAGGATTTGCACGTCGCAGCCAGGGTCTCTTCATTGCCATCCCTCCCTAGAAGCACCCCAAGGAGGGCAAGATTTGCATGTCCCAGTCAGGGTTAACATCTCCCATTGCCATCCCTAGCACCCCAAGGAGGGAGGACTAGAGGCATCATCATAAATGCATTATATTACTTAGGTGTTGTTTATGTGTTCCTGTTTCAGTGAGGAATCAGATACCAGCCCCAGCGCTGGTTCCATGGAACGCAGGACAATGAGGCAGAGGTCGGACTTGCCAGTGCCACCACCAGACAGTCGAAGGACAAGGTCCAATGTCTGGAAGTGGTTTGAGAAGCACGAAAAATACGCCATCTGCAGGGTAAGGCACGGGGGGTGGAACAACAGGGAATGTATTGCCCAATGCCCTATGACCTGTTAGGAACAGAAGTCCCCTGCAAAGAGAGATTGGAAACCCATCCACTTGTGGAGGAGACAGAATGCAGGCAGGGCTTGACACAGACCATTGGTCTGATGCAGTATGGCACTTCTTATGTTCCTATCTTTTTATGTTCTTTAGCTCTGCTTCAAAAGATTAAGGTGGCAGAGAGAGGGGACCACATCACGGCTAATCGCCCATATTGAAAAGCTCCATGCCCTGATGGTAAAGCGGCAGGAGGACTCTGGCATGGCTGTGGAGCCTGAGCAACAGCACCAGAAGAATTTATTTATTTATTTATTTCATGACATTTTTATGCCACCCCCTCATGCCCATGGCATCTTGGGGTGGCTAACAACACGATAAAACAATAAAATACATTAAAGCCAACATTACTTTTAAATTTTTTTTTTAAAAAAACCCAACCCTAACCCCACCCTCCAATTCCCCAAATTCCCCACACCACCAATCTCCCCAATTTACCCCTCCCTCCCCCCCTGTCTCCCTCCCTTTCAAAGGCCTGGGTGAACAGTCAAGTCTTGCTTGCCCGCCGAAAGGCAAGCAGACCCGGGGCCAGGCGGGCTTCCTTCGGAAGGGAGTTCCACAACCATTACCCGACCACCGAGAATGCCCTCTGCATGGTGGCCCCCCACCTTACACAGTGGACCTCCAGATATGCACCCCCAGTGGATCGGAGGGTCCGTCCTGGGTCACAGTAGGTGAGACGGTCCCTGAGATAAGAGGAGCCGAGATGGTATAGGACTTTGTATACTAATACTAGCACCTTGAACTTGGCTCGGTATGCTATAGGCAGCCAGTGCAGAGAATGGAGCACTGGTGTAATGTGCTCATGGAGACCTGTCCCCATAAGGAGATGGGCATTCTGCACCAGCTGCAGCCTCTGAACCAATATCAAGGGAAGACCCACGTAGAGTGTGTTGCAGTAGTCAAGCCTCGAGGTATGGATGTGAGTGCCCAGGTCGGGTCTGGAGATGTATGGGCACAGCCTCCGTGCCAGATACAGCTGGCAGAAGGCATCTTTAGCCACCATATCCACTTGCCGATCCAGGCGGAGGTCAGCATCCAAAATCACCCCCAGACTCTGTACCTGCTGAGCAACCGGAGGGCAGACCCCCCCAATAGGAGGAGCAAACACCTCCTTCTCCCTCCCCACTACCATCACCTCCATCTTATCTGGGTTCAGCTTTAGTCTGCTATGCCTCATCCAATCCGCCACAGCCTTCAAACACTGAGAAAGTATCGAGACGGCAGGACCTGGGTCCCTTGAAAAAGAGAGGTACAGCTGTGTGTTGTCAGCATATTGGTGACAACACACCATGAACCGTCTCACGATCTCCCCCAGGGACTGCATATACACATTAAATAACAGTGGAGACAGAACGGAACCCTGCGGAACACATTCAAGGCCCGGGGGCATGATGTTTCAGCTCCCAGCACTACCCACTGGCTTCTGTCTGAGAGGAATGAGCGGAACCATCCAAGAACAGTCCCGTCCAGACCCCCCAGATCTCGCAGCCATCTCAACAGCAGCCCATGGTCCACAGTATCAAAAGCGGCCGAGAGATCTAGCAGGACCAGAAATGTCAACCGTCCTGCATCCATCTCCCAGTGGAGGTCATCGACCAAAGCCACCAATGCCACCTTAGTACCATAGCCAGGGAAGAACCCAGATTGAAAAGGGTCAAAGAAACCAATGTTATCAAGATGCCGCTTGAGCTGCAGTGCCACTGCCTGTTCAATAACCATCCCTTAAAAGGGAAATTTAGAGACAGGGCGGTAGCTGGCAAGCGCATCCATGTCTAAAGATGGCTTCTTCAGCAGGGGATGCACCACAGCCTGTTTAAGGCTGGGAGCCAATCTACCCTGCCGAAGGGACACATTGATAACCCTCGCCAGCACCCTTCCCTAGCGTCTCCCTGGAGGCTTTCACTAACCAGGACGGGCACGGATTGAGTTGACAACTGGTGGCCCTAACAGACCCCAGGACATCCACCACCTTGACTGGCATCACTTCCTGAAACTCAACCCAAGAAGATGGACCAGACGGGGTCTCCGCAACCTCACACTCCTCACTTACTGCCTTCAATCCAGTGTGGAAGTCGCTCTGGATCTGAGCAATCTTGTCTGCAAAGTAGGTGACAAATTGCTCACAGCGGGCCTGGGACAATTCCCCATCCAGGTGGAGGGAGGCTGGACTGACCAGCCCATGAACCACCTGAAATAGCTCCACTGGGCATGACTTCGCAGACGCTATGAGGGAAGCAAAGAATCCCTTCTTTGCTGTCCTCACAGCCTCAACATAGGACCTCAAATGGACCCTATGGAGAAGACGGTCAGATTCAGAGCGAGTCTGACGCTAGCGTCGCTCTAGTCTCCTACCTACCTGCTTCATACCCCACAGCCCTGTGGTAAACCACGGGCCCAAGCGGTGACGAAGAGGAGACAGGGGACGTGTTGGAGCCATCCTGTCGATAGCCACCTCCATCAAAGTGTTCCAGAACTGGACCAGCTCATCGACAGTGTGGCGGTCAGGGTCTAGGGATAACTCCCCCAGGACCTCATGGAACCTCTGTGGTTCCATCAGCCTCCGAGGGCAGACCAACCTAACTGGTTCCATCCCCTTCTGGAGGTGGTGTGCCGGGAGGCAGGCCTGTAGGAGATAATGATCCGTCCATGACAATGGTGTCATCCTGACATCCCCCACTAGCGGATCACCTGCCTCAAGGCCTGAACAGAAGACCAGGTTGAGGGTATGCCCCTCCACGTGGGTCGTGCAGTTGACTATTTGGGGCAAGTCCATGGTTGCCATGGTGGCCATGAACTTCCGCTCCGCTCCTGCAAGGCCGGCATTGGCATGGGTGTTGAAGTTCCCCAGGACCAAGGTCCTAGGGGATCCCAGCGCCACCTCCGAGGCCAGTTCTTCTAGAGTGGCAAGGGATGCAGCTGGGCAGGAAGGGGCCCGGTACACCAGCAGCACCCCCAGGTTACTCTCAGCCAAATCAAACACCACATGGAGGGCCTCTATTCCTGGAATCTCCTGAACAGGATATCTCCTAACTGGCCATTCCTCTCTGAAAATAATAGCCACACCACTGTCCTGGCCCCCTGTGCGAGGTTGATGCTGCACGGCATACCCGGCTGGAATGAGAGCAGCTAATGTTGGTCCTGCATCATTTATTTTCCAAATTTTATTTATTTTCCAAATTTGTACCCCGCCCCTCCTGCAACGCAGCTCGGGGCGGCTTCCAACAATAAAACAATCAAAACATTAAAATTCATTTTAAAACCATCAAATATTAAATATAAAATATAACATATAAAATATAAAACAGGGCTAGACATATAAAATAATAAATAAATGGGTGGGGGACTAAAATC
>QEPC01002494.1:3286715-3367355 GCA_003113815.1 Sphenodon punctatus
TAGATCATCACTAGGACCTTGAACTTGGCCCGGCACACTATCGGCAGCCAGTGCAGAGCTCGGAGCACCGGTGTAATGTGCTCCCGGCGACCCGTCCCCATCAGAAGACGAGCCGCCGCATTCTGCACCAGCTGCAGCCTCCGAGCCAAGAGCAGGGGAAGCCTGGTCTCCGTTATACATCATCCAACCAGGTCTCCGTTATACATGTGAGGTCTGCTGCCTCCTCCATAATCAGATCATGAATTATTGGGGCTTTGTTTACTACAGACCTCACATTTAACAGCATCAGTCCTGCACCGGCGGACCCTAGACCCTGCCCCTCCCTCACACCCAGTGGGGGGGTGACCCTCACATCCACGAAGCATCTAGGTCTCCGAGGAGTGCGGGTCATCCGCCCCCTTGGACCATGCCTTCCCCGACCCATAACAACCCCTATGGACAACTCCCTCCTTCCGTCAGCACTCGCCTGACCCCTGTCTATAGGCCGTCCACCCAGGCCTATCCCATACCTCCCCACTTCCCTCCCTCCCTCCCCACCAGCCTCAAGCTAACCAACCTGCTGTCACCAGGAGTTGGCATTGGTGGCCCCTCCCTCCCTCCGTCTCTCCCTCCAACCTCCCCCTGCCACTGGGCATTGGATGGAGCCCTCCCCCCTTAATGCCTCCCCCTGCTGCCACCAGAAGTCAGCATCATGGGTACTTTCCACCCTCCCTCCCCCAAATACCATCATCCCAACCAATTGCCCCCCTACAGATGACTCCCTATGGTAATAGCCTCCCCCCTAGCCCCCTTATGGTCCCTGAAGGGCCCCAAAGGGTCGCACCCTTTGGTCGTGGGCCTGCGGCTCGCACCTGCAGCAAAGCCCCAGGTGGCTCCCTTTAGTGCCCCCGAGGCACTTCCTGTTCCAGTGGGGGGTGGGGTTTGGCCGAGGCACTCTGTATGGGTGACCCGCCTTTAAGGTTCCCCCTCCCCCCCACTCCTTACAGAAGAAGGGGGGGAAGGCAACCCAGAGCACCGGCATCTAAGCCCTTCCCCCACCTCCAGCCCCGATGTGGAGTTACCCATGTTCTGGGAGTCTTCTGAGGACAAGCCCTTTCGGGCAGAGGTTGAAAGACCCACCTGGGACTTTATGACTGCCCTAAAGGTGCAAGTGGCCACCATGGAGAACCGACTGGTGGAATGGTTCCAGGTGGTCAAGGTGCAGGACCAGAAGGTGGAGGCATACGAGCAGTACATCTCAAAGTACATCTCCACCAAGATGACCAACCTGGAACTCTTCCGCCAGTCAATCTCCAACTGGCAGGCAGCCATGGCAGGGGTCGTCGACTATGCCATTGAGAACAGCTAGGAAATGCCAGTAGATGTGATGCCCCCTGCCACTACGTCCCGTGCACCCCTTTTGCCTTTCCTCCAACTTCCAGGGGGCAGGCCCAAAGACTGAATAAACAGATAAGTTTCCTTTCTAGATTAAAATGTTTGGTTTTTGTTTTATAATGTTGTTGTTGTCCTTGTTGTTTGTTGGTTTGTTAATAAAAGTTATATTTGTTGATAGTGTTTTGAGCTTTCTTTGAACTTTCCAAACTTTATCCCTCTGTGCAGAAGTTCAGGCTGGCAGGTGGCAGAATCTATACAGCTTGTTGATCCCTACCAGCATGGGTTGCTGGGGCAGGCAGGCAGCGTGGCATGAGCGGCATTCATGCAGGAATTGAGCTTGGCAACCTGGGCAGGCGGGCAGGCAGGCAGGCAGTCCCGGCAGCATGGCATGAGAGGCAGGAAGGCAGGCTGAGGCAAGCTTTGAGCTGGCAATGGCAACCTGGGCGGGCAGGCAGCCAGCACGGCATGAGTGGCAATGAGGCAGGCTTTGAGCTTGGCAACCTGGATGGGCAGACAGAATACATGGCATGATTGGGAGCAGCAGAAGCCATCGAGTTTCCCGGGTACAGACCCCTTGGCTGGCACAGACAACATATAGGTCTGGGGCCATTGGCACTAGCAGCAGCAGACAATGGTTGCCAGGGTAGGCAGGCAGGCAGGCAGCATGGCATGAGTGGCAGTCAGGCAGACTGAGGCAGGGGTCGAGCTTTGCAACCTGGGTGGACGGGCAGGCAGGCAGCGTGGCATGAGAGGCAGTAGGGCAGTAGGGCAGGTGGGCTTGCGCAGGCTTTGAGATAGGATACCTGGGTGGGCAGACAGGTACCTTGGCATGGGAGGTAGGAAGGCGGACTGAGGCATAGTTTTAGCTTGGCAGCAAGCTGGGCGGGCAGACAGGCAGCATAGCATGAGAGGCAGTAGGACAGGCAAGCTGGGACATTGGAAGCAAGGGAATCAGATAGGCTAGTAAAGACTCTGCAGTGCAAGAGAGAAAGAGCCAGTCAGTGTCATATAGGCAGGCCAAGATCGTGTAGCCATAGGCCAGCTGGCAGGCTTACAGTTCATTTCCAGAACCACCCTGCATCATGAGGTCAGTCAGATAAGGCAGCCAAGGCCATATAATATGAAAGAGGGAGAGGGAGAGAGAGGCACGGTGGTTGCCAGAAATTAGGAGGGAGGGACAACCCCTCAGCAGAATAGGAACAGTAGCCCTAGCCCAGATGGCGGAAAAGGAGCCCCGTCCTGACTGCCCCCTGGCATAGGATGGTGTGTGCCACTGCACTATCACTCCTTGTCCAGTGGCAGCTCGGGGAATCCCAGCAGCGGAAGTTTCACCTTTAAGAAGAGCAACTGCTCCACCAACTTGGCCCCCAGTCTCAGGCAGTGCGGGGAGCAAATATCCCCTGCCACAGAGAACACCCACTCACTGGGAACACTGGTTGGTGGGCAGGATAGGATACTCTTGGCCACTTTGGACAGGGCCAGCCACACATTGGCCTTTCCATCCCAGTAGGCCAAGGGATCATTGCTGGGATCAATGCATGACTCCTCCCCCAGGTAGGTCTCCACTGCTGCTGAGGTGCCATCATACTCCCTCTGGTAGCTCTGGGTGGGCATCACCTGCCCCACTTCCCTCACCCATGCTGCTTGCCCTTTTGTGCTGGACCTCATGCTCCCCAGAGTGGCCTGCACACAGGAGGAGCTGCTGGCAGTAATAAGTGTCATGTTGCTGCTGTTACCGCTAGGGCTGGGGGTAGGGGTAGACCCAGATCGCAGGAAGGGGTCACTGCTCCCACTCCCACCACCCTCAGGGGCATCCTGTTGCATGGCCCGCTCTTCCTGCCGGACCTTCTGCACCAGCATACCTTTCCGGAGGCCATAAACTACTGTCTCACATGCCATGCTCCCCTTGATCCTGGGATACAGCATGGTTGCTAGAACATATTCCTCCCAGCACAGGAGCTCATCAAAGCACGCACTCAGCCCCACCTTCAGCTTCTGTGCCAGGTCAAGCGCCTCATCGGAGTTCTTCCTGCCCAGCGGGCCACAATACCCCACCCCCTGAATCTCATCCAGGCTGCTGTGGAGACTATGGACCAGTGGGGTCATCTGACTGAGAGTTGCAGTGGAGATGTTCACGGTCTCCATCACGGCCAGGAACGGTCTCAGGACGAAGACCGTATGAGCTAGAATCTCCCATTCCTCCCTGTTGTACCCTGGAGGTGCCTCAATGTCTGTCTC
Organism: Sphenodon punctatus; assembly: GCA_003113815.1. Classification (NCBI taxonomy): domain Eukaryota; kingdom Metazoa; phylum Chordata; class Lepidosauria; order Sphenodontia; family Sphenodontidae; genus Sphenodon; species Sphenodon punctatus. The sequence continues at coordinate 3,290,328 of QEPC01002494.1, forward strand.
CAGTTCCAGCTGATGCAGGGTGGCTTTTTGCTCAAGAAGCCGCTCGAGCATCAGGAAGGTGGAATTCCACCTGGTGGAGACATCCTGGATGAGCTGATGCACCGGGCACCCTTGCTCAGCCTGCTTCTCCCAGAAGATCTCGCTGCCCTTCACACTGTGTTGAAGAACCCCGCCAACTTCCTCCCCCGGTTGACCAGGGATCTACGGTTGCCTGGCCCAATCTCCTTCTCCCCCAAGCTCAGTGCATCATTCACCACAAGATGGAGGGTGTGTGCGGTGCAAGGGATGCTTGTGAAGCCCCCGTCATGGACTGCCTTTTGTATATTGGTGACGTTGTCCATGACCACTCACCCCTTGGTGAAGGCCGCACCTAGCGTGACCCACTCCCTCACCATGGTGGCCAGGGCTGCCTTGTAATTCCTTGAGGTGTGGGAGCTGTCCATGACTTGTACCTGAAGCAGGGCCCACCTGTACCCTGCTTCAGAACCCCTCCTGCCACTGCCAAGTGCTGCCTCTGGGTTCTGCAACCAGAGTGCAGTCACTGTCATGTAGGCGTGCTGGGCATTTATGGTGGAACACAGGTACGTGGTGAAGTGGACTGTGGCCCAACCAGCCCCTGCCAGCTGCTCCCTCAACCGCTCCTTCAAAGCCCTGTAGAGCTGTGGCACCACAGTCCGACTCAGGATGGAGCGGGAAGGCAGCTTAAATTTGGGGGCCAGGAACCCAATCAACTGCTGGAAGCCCTTGCCTTCCACAATTGAGAAGGGCTGCCCATCCAGGGCAATCACTTCTGCCAATATGTGCTTCACTTTCTCTTGGAAGCCAGTGGCAAGGCGCCCTGCTGATGGACTTGATAGATCCCCCCACCCCATCTACTCCATGGTGGAGTGATGACACTGCTGGGAAGGCTCCTACTGCTGTTCTGCCCCACTTGTATCCACTTCCCCTGCCTGAGCAGAGCACTGTGGCATGACTTTAGGTGCCTTGCCATTGCCATTGTCCCCAGGTTGCTGAGCACCTGCCCATGCTTTACCACCTTTTGGCACACAGTGCACTGCACCTTTCTGGGATCATCTGCCCGCACCAGGTTAAAATTATCCCAGACTGAGGATTTCCTCCCCCCCTCCTGGCTACTGGCCCGCCCCGGGTGACGCACTGCTACCAGCGCTGCTGGGCAGGGGAGAACTTGGTGGTACTGGTGACACTGCTTTGGGAGGAGGGTCAGACATTGGCTCAGCTGAAGACATTTCATCTGCGACACTAGTGTCTGCCTCTGACTCACTGTCCACGATCACAGTGATGTCCCATGAAGGGGAGTATTGGGATCCTGAGGCTAGACTGCCCATGCCCGCCATCTTGCTGGCACTCTCCCTCTGTCCCCCTATATAGCTGCTAGTGCTGCTGCTGTTACTCCTCTCCCTACTGACATTGCCCGGAGATTGGGCCCTGTCTCTAGCAGCCAGGGTGGGATCCACCAGCTCTGGACTGTTGGGAATTGCCTTAACAGTGGGGGACATTGTTGGTCCTGTAAGAACATCGCAAGCAGAACCAGCACCTGCTCCAGCACCAGCAGAGACAGACACAGCCTCATGTACTGCAGGCCTTCCAGTGCCCTGTGTGGCAATACCAGGAGGCGACGCTGAGCTGCTGAAGCCTGGGGCCCTAAAGCAGGCCTGCTGAGTTGGGGGCATGGTGATGTGCTCGGGCTACTGCTGCTGCCTGCTGCCACTCTCCTGGCACAACCCCTGCCCCTCTGGAAAATTGCCTGGCCTACGGGCAGCAGACCAGCCTCTCCTTCTGTTCTCCATTTCTCACTCCCAAATAATGTTTTTATATTGGTTTTTAAAAAATAAATAAATATATATATATATTTTTATTTAATTTTTTATCTAATATTATATAGATATATATCTACACTAAATCTTACTGCTATAGCTATTCTAAATGCTATCAACTATTACCTAAATGGATTATCTATCACAAAGGCCTACTCCTACAAACACTAAAACTAAATACTAAACTTTGTATCTCTATCACTAAGCTAACGAGTAATTCCTACAACTATCTATCTATCTATCTATCTATCTATCTATCTATCTATCGGTCTATCTATCTATCTATCTATCTATCTATCGGATGTGGCAATAGGTTTCATTTCAAAACTGAAATGAAACCTAAATCAATCTAATAATCCTACTCTAAATGAATAAAAAAACAGGGGAAGGGAATCAGGGATGGAATATATATATAGAGGGAGAAGGAAAGGATTCAATGGAGGGGGGAGGGAGGAAGGAAGATTGAACACAGGGAACACAGGGAGGGATAAAAACAAGAAATAGCATCTAAATTTATCTAATATAATCTAAATAAATGATAACATGGAGGTAAATGTGTTGGATGGGTGAAATAGGATGAGGATGGTAATGGATTAGGAATAGGAAGGAACAAAATCTGCTGGAAGAGGGAGCCTTCTGAAATGCCTGCTGTTCAGGAACAGTGACTAGCTCAGAAGATGTTGGGAAAGGGGGAGGCAATCAGTTTTGTTTCTTGCTGTGCCATCCTCACTGCAAGCTCCATTGACTCCGTGCAGCCTAGCCCGTGGCCAATTGTAGACTGCAACGCCAGTGGTCTGAGGCGAAAAGGGATGGTGATTGGGCAGTCTGGCTGCTATTCGAATCCTCTCCACCCCTGGTGCCTGGAAGTCTGATCCTAAGCTGACTCCCCCTCCCTGTCACATTTTGCCTTCCAGTGACATGTTTTTGCTACCCGAACGCGATCTGAACTGACTAAACTGGTCAGTCATTTCGACGTTCAGAACTGAGTTCGGTTTAGTCAGTTCAGGTTTAGATTCGGTTTTGATCGTCCAAACAGGCCGAGTTTGGGCCAAACTCCGAACTTCTGAACCCCATTCGCCCAACCCTAGAAAGGTGGGCTTGGGTGAGTGCAGGGCGTGTGAGCCCTGGGTCTGGCATTCCTGATCCACCCTCCCTATGGTGATCTGGACTTCTGCCAGAAGGGAGTAATCGGGCCACCCAAGATCCTGGGAAGAACTTATACAGCCAGTGGCACGTTGAGTGCAAGGGGTGTGTGGAGAGTGGAGAGTGAGTGACCCCTGTCCCTTCTCCCCCTTCAAATTCCTCCGTATCCCTCACAATAAGGTTCCCAATTTTATATGCCTGCACAGCATATGCAGAGAAGGAGCCTATGCCAGGGATTCTCTTACTTGTCACTGTGGTATAAGATCGGTTTGTGATGCCAATTGGCCAGCAGAAATGTCAACCAAATATCCTCATTATGTTCTGTGACCATTCCAACATCTCTCCCCCACTTGTTACTGGGAACTCAGAAGCATCTATTTAGGTAAGAGCCAATAGAGATTCTCTTATGTCATCATTCCCAGTGCTGCAGGATGTGATTGTGATTACTGGCCAGTCTGGATGTGTAAACTATGGGTGATTTCAGATGTAACAGGGCCCATTGGCCCCGTACTGAAATCACCCTAGTCATTCCCCGCTGGGGTCACCCCATCACACCACAACAGATGTGCCGGGGGGATCCCAGCGGGGAATCTGGGAGGGGGCGGGACCGCATGGCGCAACGTGCGGCCGCACCGCCCTGCCCCCTCCACGCTCCCGCTGCCCGCCCTCTGGGGAGATGGGCGGGCGGTGGGCCCAATGAGGCTGCCGCGTCGGGCCAGATTTGCCACGGCCCAGGGTCCCGCCTGTGATCCTGGGCCGTGGCGCCCGACCAGACGTGATGCCCGGGTTCACCCCGGCATGGGATTGCATTCGACACGCTGTGGCCTCTGGTCCCCCCTCTTCAGCTGCTCAAGTGTCGAATGCAATCCCCAGCCGTGGTAACATCTGGGGGGAAACATCCATTTCCCCCAACAGACGTGACGCTATCACAGCCACCATGCAGAATTGAGCGTGGTTCACTGTGATATCGTCACCCATAGGGTGATTTCAGATGTAACGGGGCCCGTTGGCCCTGTACCAAAATCACCTTAGTCATTCCCCGCCGGGGTCACCCCATCACGCCGCAACAGATGTGCCGGGGGGATCCCGGCGGGGAATCTGGGAGGGGGCTGGGCCGCGCGGTGCAACGTGCAGCTGCATGGCCCCGCCCCCTCCACGCTCCCACCTCCTGTCCTCCGGGGAGACGGGCGGGCGGCGGGGCCAATGAGGCCGCCACGTCGGGCCGGATTCGCCACGGCCCGGAGTCCCACCGGTGATCCCGGGCTGTGGCGCCCGACCAGACGTGATGCCGGGGTTCACCCCGGCATGGGATTGAATTCGACACGCGGCGGCCTCCGGTCCCCCCGCTTCAGCTGCTCACGTGTCAAATGCAATCCCCAGCCGTGGTAACATCTGGGGGGAAACATCCGTTTCCCCCAACAGATGTGACGCTATCACAGCCACCACGCGGAATTGAGCGTGGTTCACTGTGATATCGTCACGTCTGAAATCACCCTATGTCTCCTGATTTCTGGAATGCTATCACCAAAGTTCCAATTATGTCCCTTCTATGCCCACCTGAGGGCCGCCCCCTATACCCGCCTCAAAGCCACTAACGATTGGTCCTGTAAAGCTAAAAGCATGCAATAACTGGTGAGTTAATGTGTCTGTCAGTCTTTTGGGTTGATCCACATCCTCCCTCCTACATCCTCCCTCCCCCTGCCATGCCAGGTGTCTGCCTCTGACTGGCACTGCATGTGTTGCTATTTATATGAATAATGGTGTTCAAGGGGACAATGTCAATTGCTTATAAAATTGAGGCACTTTATCAAATTGTCGTGTAGTTTGGCAGAGGTGACAGGGAATGTATGTGATACATTCTTTCCAAATGTCTTGTAAACAGGGTGGAATATAAAAATGTTACAGCTCAAAATGTATTTTCAAGCTAATGTCCTATATCATCAGGATCTTTTATGCAATCTTTCTGAAAATTAGCAGAAGTGTTAGGACTATGAAGGGACATAATATGTACATGTTTCATGAACATTGGATGGAAAATAAAGAAGTTGTAGCCATTAATGTATGAAGTCTTTCTTAAAATAACATTCAGTTGCTTCTACAATCAGTTTCCTTTATCTATTAGGGATGGGTGAACAGAACAGAGTTTTGAAATTCAGTTTAGTTTGGATTGGTTTGAAATTCGAGTTCAGAAATTTGGTTTGGTTCAGTTCAGTTTGAAATTCGAGTTCAGTTCGGAAGTTCGGTTCGGTTGACCGAACAGACCGAGTCTGGTTTGAACTCCAAACTTCCGAACCGCGTTCGCCCATCCCTATTATCTAATCATTTTGAAAATCAGTAGACATAGTGCCCTCTGATGAGGGTACAATCACCCCATGTTTCATCAGAATTTAATAAGAATTTAAAAAATTATAGCCGGAAATACGTTTTTCAGTTTTTCCCATTATTTCAAAAGCAAAAAAGTCATTTTTGTTTCTATTTTCATTATTATTATTTTCTGTTTTAGTTATTTCAATAATCATCATGAAAATGACAATTTTTGCTATTGTTATTTTAATAATGAAAGCAACATGCACACCCCTAGTTTCATCTCTCTCAGTCTATGAACTCGTCTCACCTCTCTTGGTCAGGTTTCCTCCTGATATGCCAGCCTCTTTAAAAATACAACACCAAGGGTGAAAACAGACAATACGCTAACCACCCTTTAACCACCCTTGGTGGTCATTTATGCATGTTGCAGGGTTGCATAGGGCACCAATACAGCCTTGCAACATGCATAAATAACCACCAAGGGTGGTTAAAGGGTGGTTAGCGTCATGTCTGTTTTCACCCCAATTTTAAAAGGGAAACACTGGTTATTATCCCCCATCCACAAAAAGCTAGCTTGGTGGGGAGGTTGTTAGCTTGAGGAGGGTGGAACATAGAGAAGTGCAGAAGGAACCTCCTTCCTTTTCGTTTTAGTTTTCACTTTCGGTTTAAAAAATACATTCATTTTCAGGTTTTCATTAATGCTGAGATTGGTATTCAAAATTACTCATTTTTGGCCAATTATCTCAGTATTTGACTCAGTAAAACTGAGTACCGAGTAACCGAAGAATCATTCTGGTACTCGGTACTTGGAAAATCCTTGAATGAGCAATGTATGAGGCTTTGTCTGCCCCTATATATGGGCATTCAGTACTCAGAAAATACTCAATACTCTGTTGTATTTTTTCAAGTACCAAGGCCGAACACTCGGAGCTGGTTCTTGGAAACACTTGCAAATAATTTTTTTTTTTAATTCAGTTCAGCCCTAGTTTTCATAAAAACCCATTTTGGGTAATTTTCTGTATAAAACTATAAAAAAATTAAAATAAAAATATTTTTAAAAAATCACTATGGCTGTACAAAATGGCCACTGGACTGTTTTATGCATGCATTCCTTTTTACAAAATGGTGGCAGTAGTGTTGTCACCATTGTGGGAACGTACAGCCAGTCTGTACTTGTGCAGGGGCCATTTTGCGCATGCACAGAATGACTGCCCTTTTCCAAAATGGTGGGGATGCTATTGTCACCATTTTGTAAAAGGGTGGCCACGTACAGAACAATCCAGTGGCCATTTTTGCACATACATCATGGGTTTTAAAAATTATTATATTCTGGTTTTTAAAATAATTTTTTTAAAACAACCAATGAAAGCAAACAAATGTTTGCTTATTCATTTGTTTTTGAGTCTTCAGTTACTAAAATGAAAGGGGCTCCATTTGTTTTAGTAACTAAAATAATGAAAATGAATTGCACACCCCTATTGGAATGAGGCATGGTCCTTTCTCAAAGGAATTGCTGGCTTGCGGGAGCATGAGACATCTGGCTGGCTTGGGAGAATGGAACATGGGGCTGGCTTGAGTGGAGGGGTTGTTGTCTTGGGGATGGAAGAAATTGGTATACGGCTGGCTTAGATGGTGTCACTTGCTTGAGGGAATGACCAATAGCTTGGGGAGAAATAGGGCATGGGACTAGGCTCAGCGGAGGTTGCTGGCTTAGGGAGCAGTTTACCACAGTCCTTTGGGCCAAGTCCTCTCTGGCTTACGCTTTAGTCCAGCTTCACACAGCTTCCTTCCATGTTGATTGTCACAGTCTTCCCAACCAGGGTTCCAACTCTGGTTAGCTCTGGATCTTTCACAGAAGCTCACCACTCAGCTCCTCTCTTATCAGCAGCTCACACTCAACTTACAATCTCTGGCTCTGCTGCTTTCTTTTGAAACCTGGGCCACGCCCCAAACACAGTTACTTCCTACCAGAAGCCATTTTGTGTTCAGACAGTTGCCATTTTAGCTCCCTTAAAGGCATATATTTCCTTGTTGCACTATCCTATGACAGTTGGGTTCACCTGAAACCTGAATACAGAGACTTAGTATTCGTATTTTGAATTTGGATATTTTGAATATGGAATCACAACACATATTTTTTGCATTTATTTTTATTTATTTTATCAAAACCTGAATGCACAGCCCTCACTAAAAGTTTTTTTCAGAAGGTGTCACACATATGGGTGATTTCAGACGTGACGGAGCACCTATTGGCCCCATCACAGAATCACCGTTTGATTCACCGCCAGAATCAAAACGGCCCATCAACAGACGAGCTGGCTGATTCCAGTGGGGAATCAGGGGAGGGGCAGGGCTGCATGGCGCAAAATACGACCACACAGCCCCGTGCCCCCACACTCCCCAGGTCGCCCGCCCTCAGGGAGACAGGCGGGCACAGCGGCCAATCCGACCGCTGCGCCTGATTCCATGCCGGGGTCTGGAACATGGCCCAGAATTGGCAGCGGCAACAGACATTATCAGCTGCCAATTCCAGGCCATGGTTCAATTAACCACGCTTTCCGAGATGGTGCCCGGACCATCCTCGAAAGCATGGTTAATTTTCTCACTGCCGGTGGTTCACTGTGGTGAACATCTGGTGGCGAGCAAACACATGTTACACGATCATTCGCCACCACAGGGTATTTTACTTGGTTGACTATGATCGCATAACATCTGAAATTAAACGTTTCAAAAAGATACATATAAATGCACAAATGGACTAATACTTTATACTGTTAATCACAGCTGAAATTAATGACAGTTAATATTCATGAAGATAATTTACATATTCATTCACACAAACAAACATCTGAATTTGTCTTTGCCAACACTGCAAAATTCACAACTTTGCTTAGTCCGTTACTTCTTTTCGTATTTCAGTTACTTTTTTCCCCAGGTTTGGAATTTCAGTCACTTTGTATTCGTATTTTGTACACTGCAGTGGTATTATTTAGCACTATTCAACACTGCCGAAGTGAACAAATTACCAAATATGAAAATACCAAAATATCAAACAGGAAGTAACCAAATGTAACAAAACACAAAACCAGTATTTATGTTGTGATCAAAACCAGTATTTGGAATCACAGTCAAAAAAAGATATTTAAATGTGTTTTTATTTTATTTATTTATTTATTTAAAATATTTCTGCCACAGGCAGCTCTGGCTGGCGCACAACATCAGATATTCAAAACATTAAAACAACTTTAAAATACACAACAAAAGGGAGGATATAAAAATCCCTAACCACCCCCCACCCTAACCCCTTCCCCCCACCCTGCCCATCCTCCCCCCAAAAAGCCAGATGGAACAGTCATGTCTTGCAACAATGTTTAACTCCCTCCACTGGCACGGAGTTCCACAACTGTGGGGCGGCCACCGGGAAGTCACTCCCCATGAGCACCAACACCTTGAATCGGGCCCAGAAGATTACAGGCAGCCAGTGCAGAAACTGGAGAATGGTGTAATCTGTTACTGGTGGCGTAATTCCACCAGGAGATGGCCTGCCGTGTTCTGCATCAGCTGCAGTCTCCGTACCATCATCAAAGGTAGCCCCACGTAAAGCGCGTTACTGTAATCAAGCCTAAAGGTGATGAAGCCATGGATGACGGTGGCCAGGTCAGAGTCCAAAACGTATGGCCGAAGCACCAGATGTAATTGGCGGAAAGCACTCCTCACCATAGCCTCCATCCGAGCATCCAAGTGGAGTTGCAAGTCAAGGATCACCACCAGACTCTGCACCTGGGGAACCAGTGGAGGACAGACCCCGATAAATGATGGGGGCTGTTACCCCTGTCGCCTTACCCACCAATATCACCTCTGTCTTGTTGGGATTCAGCATCAGCCAGATTATCCTCATCCAATCCCCCACAGCTACAAAGCACCCATTAAGCACCGAGACTGCCAGGCCTGGGTCTGATGAAAAGGAGAGGTAAAGCTGGGTGGCATCAGCATATTGATGACACTGCATGCCAAACCTCCTAACCACCTAGCCAAGTGGTTGCATATACACGTTGAACAGGAGAATGGACAAAACAGAACCCTGCGGAACTCCATATGAGAGATCTCGGTGTGATAAAAAATAATCACCGAGTACCACTTGCTGAGTTCTTCCAGCCAGGAAGGAGAAGAACCATTCAAGAACCATACCACCCACCCCTGCATGGTCCCGCAGGCACGTCATTATCATCTCATGATCAACGGTATCAAACATCGCTGACAGATCTAATAGAAACAGGGACCAATGGCCTTGATTTAATTCTCAGCAAAAATTGTCAACCAGTGCCACAAGCAAAGTCTAGGTGCCATATCCCGGGTGAAACACCAACTGCAAAGGATCAAAAAAACTGACATGATCCGATGCTCCTGCAACTGCCGGGCCACCACCCGCTCAATAACCTTCCCTAAAAAGGGAAGGTTAGAGACCAGCTGATAACTGGCCAGGGAGTCAACATCAAGCAATGGTTTCTTGAGCAGAGGTTGCACCACCATCTCTTTAAGGCAGCCTGAGGGACGCATTGACCACCCCTGCCAGCAATGGCCTCATCATCTCCCAGCAGGTCTTAATCAGCCAGGACAGGCAAGGGTCCAGTTCACAACAGATATCCCTGACAGCCCCAAGAACATCCTCCACAATCGTAGGGGTCACCATCTGAAACTGATCCCAAAAATAAAGACAAGGTGAGGCTTCCATGACATCCAATCACCCTACTGTAGAAAGCGCAGCGTCAAAACCATGGTGAATCTGAGCAATTTTATCCTCTAAATAATCCACAAACAATTTTATTTATTTATTTATTTCATTATATTTATATGACCCCCCCCCCCATGCCTATGGCATCTCAGGGCAGCTTCCAGCATAATATAAAACCATTTTTAAACATAAAACATCTACAATATCATAATTAAAACAAATTTAAAACACCCCCCACAAAAATTAACCCACCCTCGGCCCTCCCCTCCAAAGGCCTGGGCGAACAGCCAAGTCTTACAGATACGTCGAAAGGCCAACAGGCCCGGGGCCAGGCAAGCCTCCTCCAGGAGTGAGTTCCACAACCACGGTCCGGCCACCGAGAACGCCCTCTCCATTGTGGCTCCCCGTCTTACACGGGGGACCTCCAAAAAGGTGCCCCCGGTGGACCGAAGGGATCGCTCTGAGGCACGGAGGATGAGGCGTTCCCCAAGATATGAGGGGCCCAGACCGTGCAAGTCACAGTGGGCACTAGATGACTCTACTCCAAGGTGGAGGGAGGCAGGGCTGATCAGCCCCTGCACCACCCAGAACAGCTTCCATCCCACTGGACGGGATTTGGTGGATGCTATAAGGGGGGAAAGAACTCTTTCTTTGCTGTCCACATAGGCATGACATAGGCTCATAAACTCACTCTATGCCGCAACCTGTCGAATTCAGCACGTGGGCGACGCCACCATCGCTCCAACTGCCTTCCCCCCTGCTTCAGCAGCTGTAGCCCCTCAGAAAACCAAGGAGGCCTGAGGTGCTGTCACCAGGGAAGCGGATGCCTTGGAGCTATCCAATCAATGGCCTCTGTCAGTAAGACGTTCCACAGCTTGATGAGGTCATTGATGGGACAGTCGTCTATATCAGAGGGTACATCCCCAAAAGCCTCCCGGAACTGCTCTGGTTCCATCTGTCTCTGGGGGTGGACCATTCAAATAGGTTCCATGCCAGGAGAGGAGTCTGCAGGAGGTAATGGTCCATCCATGACAAGGGCACAGCTGATATCTTCCCCACCAACAGATCCCCTGCCCCAAAGCCAGTGCAAAACACAAGGTCTAAGGTATGTCCTCCCTGTTGTGTTGGGCCACTGACCCTTTGGGGCAGGCCATGGTTGCCATGGTGGCCATGAACTCATGCTCCACACCCCCAAGATCAGCATCGGTGTGGATGTTGAAGTCCCCCAAGACTATCATCCTTGGGGATCGCAACTACACCCCTGACTCCAGATCTGCTAAAGCATGCAGGGAGGCCCATGTACAGGTGGGAACACAGTATACAAGCAGCACTCCCAAACTGTCCCCTACCACATCAAACACCAGATGGAGACCCTCAACCCCCATTATGGATTGCACTGGATACCTCAGAACATCCCAACCCTCCCTAAAAATCATGGCTACACCGCTACCCCCTGTCCCTCTGACCATGGTTGATGCTCCACGGAATACACGGCTGGAACAAGGTCAGCCAAGATAGGCCCCGACTCCATGTCCAGCCAGGTTTCTGTGATACACATGAGGTCGGCTGCATGGTCCCGGATCAATTCTTCGACAATTGTTGCTTTATTTGCTACCACCCACGCATTCACCAGCATTAACACTTGGTCAGGGGCCCTCTGATCCAGAACCACCTGACCCATTGCTGGAGGGGTGGTGTGGGGAACAGATATCAAACACCTGTTCCACCGCCCAGTTCGACCATACCCTCCATATGGACCATAGGTCCCATGACCCATCATGATCCCAACGACTGTGTCCCACCCCCGGTCCCAGCCCCGACTCCCCTCTGGCTGCCCAGTCCCACCTAAGGGGAGGATTCCCACCCATCTGACCATTCCCCAATTGAACTCCCTCCCACAATCCAATTCCCATCTATATTCCCCATCCTCTTACCACCCCACTATAAAATAAAGAAACCCTCCATCCCCCCACCAGTCACCTCCCATCCTTCCTCCTTTAAAACAAATACCCCCCCAGTACAATATAAACCCTCCATATAATTCTCTGCCAGCAAACAAGACCACCTACTCCAGCCCACCCAGGCCACACCCAAGGGCCACACCCATGGGCCCTTTGGTGCAGTCCTTAGGCACGCACTTGCAGTGTATGCCTGCAGCAGTGCCAGCAGGCATGCCACTAAAGGCCCCTGCTCTGGCCAGCGCCCCACTCCCAGATGATGATAGTCCCACCCCCTCTCCTTCTGCCACCAGGAAGGGGGGACGAGTCCCCACAGCAAAGCACCCAGCCCTGACAACTGGGTGAGCAAGGGGGCCACAGACAGTGATGGGGGGTGGGGGGAGGAGGTGAGTCCACCTGGTAAGAGACGAGAGACAACCCACATGGGGAGAATTTAGACACTCAGCATTGGACCCGAAATCGCCAGGGTGATGTTGGAAACAGCAGTGCCACATGACACCTGGAAGTTTTGAGACATGGACTGGTAAGACCTCAGCTATCAGGGACTTACCTAGTCTGCATTTCAAAACTTCTGGGAGTTGCCTGGAATCACTGTTTCAAATGGCCCCTGGGCAACTTCCTGCCTGGTGAGGGACATCTGAGGACACTTTCAGATATACCTTCCCCCAACCACATGCATTAAGGGATTCGGGGGTGAATACAGGGGCCAAATATGCACGGGGATTGGCCAGTCTGAAAGCCACCCCCATCCCCCGTGCAGCTTTGCCGGCAGAGACGTGCAGGGATGCAGAGTGTCAGGCCCCGCCCCTTGCAAAGAGGCAAGGGGAGAAGAGAACAGGAAAAACCCCAGAGGGACCCACCTGCAGCAGCGGGGCAATCCCCGCCACCGGCATCATGGCGGCAAGCACAAGCGCGGCCGCCCCCCTTAGAGACAGCGTCGGGGAACGGAGCTCCGCCCCCCGCTCCCCTTGAACAGCTCCAAGAGGTTTCCCCGCAGCAGGGGAAGACGTCAGGCACCGGCCCCGCCCCCCTCCGACGCAGCGCACGCATAGCGGCGCGAGGGGCGGAGTCAGGGGCGGGGCTTTCGGGCGAGGCCTCACTGGGAGCCATAAAAACGCCGGCGGGGTAGCCATTCCCCGCCGGTAATCGAGAGAGAAGCTGGCCCCTTGATTCTTGTCTGCTATCCTGAGCTACTGCCTTGAAGCTAAGTGTTGACCTGTTTGCGTGCTTTTGTGACTGTGTGTATAATTGTCCTGTTGTTCTTCCTTTGCCCTTCCTGCCTCAGCAAGTGTGTGGGTGAGTCGTGTGCCTCCCCCCACTCCCCGCAACCCGTTTCCCCCTCCCCCCCCGCCAGGGACAGCATCCTTTCCTACACTTGTGCCCCCTTCCTGATTGATTCATCCCCCTCTCCTTGCCCGAGTATTCGCGCCGTGCACCCCCCCCTCTCCCGTTTGCCTCCTTCCTGGTTCCAGGGTTACACCCCCCCCCTTGGCTCTGCCTTCCCTTCACCTGGAGCACTTCCCTCCTCACGAGGCCATCACTTGGGTAAGGGACCCCCTGAGTGACGTGACGCTCCTGTGTGCCAGGCTACCTGTCCCTCTCCCCTCTCCTGGTGGCAATACCTCTCTCCCCCCCAATGATGACACGGGTTGCCTCGTAGACCTCGAGGAAAGCCCACCTACTAACCTGAGGGGAATACCGGGAGCCTTCCATACGCCTGGGAGAGAGGCGGCCTACCCCCCCGAACCCTTGCCCCCGTGCCCGGGCCCCTTTGGGTCCTCTTCCCCTTCCTACCCTGACACAGAGCAGGAAATGGAGCTCTGCAACCCTGCACGTCTCTGCCAGCAAAGCCATGTGGGGGGGGAAGGGGGGATTTCAGACTGACTGATCCCCATGCATATTCAGGCTGTGCATTCCCCACCCCCCTGCAGCCCAAATATGTATGGGGGTGGGGGGCATGTTTGAAAGTAGCCTGAATCTCCCTCAAGCTGAATTTTTAAGCTGCAGGAGAAACAACTCCCACAGATACATCAACATTAAAATAATAACAACAACAAAACCAGCCAGACTAACAGATAATTTCTTCCAGTACTCACCCCCTCCAGCCACACACCTTCAGGCTCCTGGCCTTCTTACATGCCTGATAGGGGAATATAATGGTCACAAGTGTAGGCATGGATGGTTTTAAGACAGCCCTTCTTTCCCAGAACCAGCCAAACACATAACAGACAGCTTCTTCCAGTGCAACCGCCGCCCCCCCTCATCCCAACAACAACAACAACAACAACAACAATCGTGATAAGATATTCCAATTATTATCACAGACAAAGTGAAAGACAGCAGGTACATGTCAGTAAATTATCTTAATCAAGTGGTCCCTGATACTCCCTGGTCTCACTTGGAACCACACTGAAATCAATCCAGAAAGTCTCACATTTCAGGATTGGGAATGGGGTGTTATATTCAGATCTAAAGTTACTTCAGGAATGCCAGTGCTTTCATGACTAGTCGTCATCATGTACCAATGAGTGGAACAAGAGCAAAAAAAAATTTCTACTGACCCTCACACTTCCTCATTGATTATTTTAAGCATCCAAAAATGTGCTAGACCTCGCACAGTTGCCACTTTCAATTTAATTGTTCCTATTTAAATTTTTGGGCTGCAGTTTTGGCTCCTGAATCTGAGAGAGAGATATCAAATTATCTCTTCAATCAAAATCAAAGCTTTAGAAATTTCAAAATAAGTAGCTACAGAGATTGAATGGCTAGATATGCAAATCTAAAACAAATGCCATGAAAGCGTGTGGCACTTCACTTGTACCCATGATGGTGTATGAAGCCAGCCACACTTCCAAAGTGACAGAGCTAGTGATGAGAACAGATTTAAATGTACACAGAAGGGGACGGTTAGAGGGAAATAGTGTAGCTAATTTGCATTGCTCAGTCCACACTGCTGCATTTGCAGAATGGCTCCATTAAATATACATCACATTCCCATTTTTAAAATAGACTAGACAGCACTGATATTCTGATCAAAATGTCTGGGGTTTACTGCACTCAGAAGACAAATATCAAGTCTGAGTGCCACATGTTCTACACACAGAAACAGCAGACAGAACGTTTGAACAGTCTGTAGCAGAGCTTTGTACAATGTCCAGAAACTTCCACTGAAATCTCAGTCATTTCAACTCTGCAAAAGCAATGCACAGTATGTGAAAGAGAGCAGCTTGAGGGGTGCACTATATCAATAACTGAAATACCACAGACATGGGAGCTAATTGTAAGCCCCACACAGCGTGCATGCATACTGTGTGCACCCCCATATGCCATTAGGGGCGCGGTAGCAAATGAAAATAAATAAATAAATAAATAAATAAATATGGGGAATATAGCATTTGCACAAACTGCACAACTTGCAAGTGTTTGGGAGTTCAGGACTGGCCACACGAATGACAAAACTGATGAACTAAATTGATTATATAAAAATAGTGCACAATGTGATTGAACACAAAGAAATATGCAATAATGCCAGAGTGTCATGTGGCTCTGCTGCTGGCATCCAGGAAAGAGGCAATGGAACCCGTGATAACAGAGGTGGGGGTGCACCCCTGGAGGCAGTGACACCCCGGACCCTGGGCCTGTGACACCCCCGGACCCGGGACTGCGGCGCCCTCCGGGACATTCGCATCAGACCAGGAAGCTCCGGCAGCACCAACAGGCCGCCGGGGGCAAGGCGCATCTAGCTCTAATATCATGGGGGCAGCGCTGGGATGCATGCATTTCTCTGTAAGGGTAGCGGTGAAGCGGGTGGCAGGGTCCCAGTGATATAAACATCAGCGTGGCCACCAGTCCCGCGCTGGTGAATGAGCGCAGTCCGGTTGACCGAAAGATAAGTGATTTGAGCTGACCCTGTTGTACAGTTATGAGTATGTGTGTTGTACATGTTGTGACTCACTCCCCCCCCCCCCTGTTTTCCCTGAGAGAGCGAAAGGTACCGGAAATGATTGTGTGAGTGTATGGAGAGTGCTTGTGGACACGGTGTGTGTGAATCCTCTGCCTACCAGGAACCTTCCACTTCCCCCGTGAGCAAGCCCCACTCCCTCCGCCTTTGACCTTAGTCCCTACCCAGTTCTCCCGCACTATCACCCACAACTTCCCTTCCCTCTCCATTAATGTGGGTATAAACATGGGTGCGGTGAAATGTGTGGCCCTTGTACTGTCTCCTGTCTCAGCACCCAACAATGATAGGGCCTAGTCTCTGCGAGACAATCCGGCCAAATTACTATCCTGATGGGCATTTACCTTGATGCATTTCAACCGAGGAGGGGTCTCAAACTAGAGCGCGTGAATGAAAGGAAGAGTGTGTGTGTCCCCCCAACCACCTGATGCAGAGAGTATGAAGAAAGGAAAGGTTTGCTACTTTTATGGAAGACAAAATGTTTTTGAGGAGGGAATCTAATTAATGTAATAGAATATTGGACTAAGGAATCATTAGAAAGAGTGACATTGACAAATAAAACTCTAACCATTCCAATCTCCTCTATAATTGAGATATTTTTTTTAAATGACTAGAAAGAAAAGGGATATGGAAAATTTAAATTGAAAAAATAAATGGGTATGTTTTGGCTCCAAATACCTGTACAGATGGAAGAAATCATGTATCTGTTTTAGTTGTCAAACACACTGAAAAACCTAAGAAAATGAAATAGGCGTGACAGGTGAACAACTAGACTGTCCATGTCTAAGATTAGGGAATAGAAGTCACACTGTTACGGTGACAGGGGATGGGGAAGGAAGGGGCCACACTCCAAGAGCAGTCACAAGGGCAGCACACTCTGTCTATGTGGTCCCTCAGGTTCTTATAGTGGCAAAGGGAGCGAGCTATGAGAACGACTCCTAGCCGAAGATCATCATAGGGACTGGTGAACAATGCAGTGCCCACTCTAGGTATATAATGCATGGACTTATCCAGGGAACAAGGAAGTGAGTGTAGACTCAGTGGTGGTTCAGGGGCAGGGCAGGGGAACCTAGACCCAGGGGAAGAGGCAGAAGGGAGGATAGGACGAACGTACCAGGAACAAGATGCAGGGAAATAGGGAACAAAGGCAAACTCACACACTCTCAGCAGTCATTCTCTAGTAAATAACACACACCCATGCACTCACCTCACACTCCACATGCTCACGCACTCTCCAACACCACTACAGCTCTCACTCCTCCACGTAATAGCACAAACGCTTGGGGCCAGTCTCACGGCACAGGTCCGATCACCAGCGAGGAACAGCTAACCTCGCTGGGCTTAAATAGGGCTCCCCTGTGCCTTTGCATGCAGGCGCGCTGAGCGCCGGGGTTCTGCTTCTGGGTCTGAGTCTCGCATGCGCGCTGGCCGCCGGGTTGTCAGGGTACCAATGGACGCTGCGCTGTCAGGCTTGCGCATGCTCTCTTTCACCTGTGTCTGTTGCAACGCTGAAGGGACAGTCTGCTGCAGGCAAATGCAGTGCTGCTGAGGTAGAGGCGCCTGGAAACGCCTCCGTATGTGGGACCCCACCCTCCCAACCCCCCAGGGCCTAACACACACAATCATATATGGGTAAAACAGATGGGAGACAGGCCTGCTTTAACTTGCTTTGACCCACTGTGGCTTAGGATCCATCAGCATGTCTGTTTAGGCACCTTCAGAAGTTAGCCCAGGACTGCCCCCGGGGCAGATAAAGTGGCTAGCTTGGCCTGCATCCTCAGAAAGTCTCCAAGCATGAAGCCCAGGCTAAGGAATGCCCACACTGGCCTACACAGGCCAATGCATAACAGCACATTTATTAGGCCTACCCTAGCCCTGTTGTGAGGTGGTGTAAGTGGATTGAGCCCACGCTCACTCTGGCCCCACCAAACAGTTGATAGGAGGTGCGTGCACTCTAGGCCTCGCTGAACAGCTGAAGAGGGGGTTAGAGCTGTTCATCAGCCCCATAAGCCAGTCTCCTTAGCTGTTCAGTGGGCCTGGGTGAGCGGACTCCTTGAGGCTCCCCTGATCATCCACCTACCAAACAACTAATGGTGGTGCTCCTGGGGGAGGTGCCAGCTACCCTTTGAAAGTGGCAGGGAACCAGCCTGGGCTGCTGCTGCTGCCAGAGAACACCTCCCTATCAATTTCAAAATCCAGGTGCTTCATCCCCTCTCTCCAGTGCCTCTCACCTGGGAAGCTCTGGAAAGACGGTAAGCAGACTTTGAAATTGACTACGAGCCAGGCCGTTGCCAGGAGGCTGGGTCCCCGTCAGTTTCAAAGTCCAGGAGCCATATCCCCCTTTTCCAGTTCCTCTCAGCTGAGAAATGCTGAAGAGAGGGTAGCACTGATACAAAGTGACAGCTGCTGTCCTAAGCTGCTGCTGCAGGGTGACTAGCTGTCACTGTTCAAGTCTGGGTGCTGCTTTCTCCCCTCCAGCACCTCCAACCTGTGCAAAGTGACAGCTTTCCTGCCTCGTAGTAGCCACTTTGCACATGCGGGAGGAGTTGGAGATGGGGAAGCGGCCCTTCCCCAAGTGACAGGGAGTCCCTAGAACATTGCAGCGGGGCTGGCTCCCAGTCACTTGGGAAGTCCAGGTGCATGTCAATTTCCTCTTCCAGTGCCTTCCATAAACAACTCCCTCCCTTAACACTAAACACTCCAGAACTTTGAAATGGATGGGGATCCAGGCTGATGCCACTGGCAGTGGAAGGGAGAAAGAGGTGCACAACTGGACTTCCCAAGTAGATGGGAGCCAGTCCCTCAGCAGCGGTCCATGGGGCTCCCTGTCACTTGGTGGAAGGCCAGTCCTTTCTTTCTAGCAGCTCCCACCCATGCAAAGTGACATCTGCAGGACTGTCTAGCTGTCACTTTGCATGGGCGGGAGGTACTGGAGAGGGGGGATTGGGGTGCCTGGATTCTGAAATTGAATGGTACCCAGCCCCAAGGCAGAGTCCCAGCTTCCAGTCAATTTCATAGGCTGCTTCCCAGCTAGGAGGTGCTGGAGAGGGGGAAACAGCACATCAATTTTGAAAATGACAGGGAAGCAGCTCTGCAGCTGAAACAGTGGCCTAGGCCACCTCCCTGGCACTTTCAAAGGGCAGTTTGTGCTTCCCTAAGGAACACCCCCTATCATCTGTTTGACTGAAGGGAGCTGCATCTGGAAGAGAAATGTTTAAGGTGCAGAAGCAGACACAGATTTCAACGCCCAGTGATGGGAAAGTGTTGCAATGTATACAGAAAACACAACCATTTTGCAAAGGCATGCCACCAGGCTCAGCTTGGTCAGAAGAAGCTGCAACAACTGCAAACAGATTACAAGTCCCAGGACAGTGTAGATGAGGATCTCTTCATCAATATTATGATGGAATCAGATGCAGGTACAAAGGAATGGGCCATATATTTACAAACCAATAGGACTCCTGTTACATATAAGTTAGATACTGGGGCCAAGGTTAACACAATGTCTTATGTGAGACTCCAAATGCTTAAGGAAAACCAATCAAGCTTGTTAAAAGTCCGGTGAGAGCTTATAATGATGAATTAATACCTCACCGGGGTAAATGTAAGTTGGTATGGCAAAATCACCCAGAGAGTAGTCTATGGGGACAAGCAGCCAGTCCTAGGGTTGAGAATGTGTCAGGCCTTAGGGCTCATTCAAAGACTAAACTTGGTAAATCAGACAAATGACACACCAATTGAAGAAAGATACTCAGAAGTCTTCCAGGGCATTGGCAAGATAGAAGTAGAACATAAAATACAATTAGAGGAACGAAACAACCCCATTGTACATAGCCCCCGTAAAGTTCCTAAGACACCGAGGAAACAATTAGGGGAGGAATTGGACCACTTTGAGACCTTAGGGATAATAGAGAAAATTGAAGAACTCACAGAATGGGTTCATTCATTAGTTATTATAGAAAGGAAGGATGGTTCCTTAAGACTGTCTCCACCTAAAAGAACTAAACAGGTGTATCAAGAGAGAGCATTTCCCTTTACCCATTAGAGAAGAGGTCTTCGGCGACATGACTGGGGTAAAGTATTTTTCCACTGGGGGGGAGGGTGGGTTAGGGTATTGGCTCTCCCCTACCTTTTGTTTTATCCTTTTTTGTTTCCCAATCCTGTTTTAATTTAAATTTATTGTGTTGTTTTAAAAATCTTTTTTCTTGAATGCTTTTATGAAATTGTACGTCGCCCCGAGATGCCGTAGGCATGGGTGGGTGACTCAAAAATGTTTAAAAATAAATAAATAAACTTTAGATGCAGCCAAAGGGTTTTGTCAAATCCCCTTAGACAAAGGTAGCTCCAGATTGGCACATTTAACAGACCCTTTGGGCATTATTGTTTCCTTAGATTGCCTTTTGGGATCAAATGGGATCTTCCATAGGACAATGCAACACATTTATGAAGGAATCCCAGGTATCAAACTGCATATTGATGTCATTCTCAGATGGGGAAGCACTAAAGAAGAACATGATGAGAGGTTAAAACAGGTCCTAGAAAGGGCTCAGTGCACCAGTATGAAACTAAACAGGTAAAAATACAAATTTAGTCTGAGTGAGTTAACTCTTCTGGGAGAAAGTCTGATTCCATTAGGGGTGCAAATTGACCCTGAAAGTTTACAAGCCATTACGAATATGCCTCCCCCCCCCCCCCNCTTTGTAGGCAAGTATATACCAAACATGGCAACACAGACAACTAACATGATAACCTTACTAAAAAACATACACAATGGTATTGGGATGCTAATCTGACAAAATAGTTTAAGGACTTGATGATGAGAGATCATCAAGGAAGCTCCTAAGATATTTTGACATCAAAAGACCCATAAAAGATTCCTCCGATGCCTCTAAAACAGCCATAGGAGCAACCTTACTACAAAGGTATTGGGATCATTGGAGACCAGTGGCTTATTCCTCCAGATTTCTAACCAAAGCAGAACAAAACTATGCTCAGAATGAAAAATAAAGTCTCACCTTGGTATATGGGTGTAAGAAATTTCATATCTTCATATATGAGAGCTCAATTGCGGCCGAAACAGATCACAAACTGTGAATCACAATAGCAAACAAAGGATTAGGAGATGTTCCCCCTAGAATATAGAAACTTATTTCAGCTCCAGAGATATGACATCTCATTGCAGTACACCCACAGTACAGTACTAAGGGAAACACTTAATGGTGGCTGATTGGGCATTTTTAGACACATGTTAAAGTTGCGGATGTTTCAATCTTCTGGGTTTACACGTCCACAAGTAAGTTCCGGATGCATTCTTCACACAACACTGACCTGAAGCAGCCTAAAGTAGCCGGAGCTGTAGACCTGACAGGCTGCCATGGAAACCAAGTGACCACAGCTTCCTGGAGCAAAGCAGTTTACCAGGAGAACCTTTTACACACAAACGTTCTCGGAGAAGTTTCATGCAGAAGTTCAAAGATCTGGATGTTTAAGATCTGGATGAGTGATTTAAACACACAGAAAGTTCTGGATGTTACAGCAAACATATAGGAGAAATGTATGTTTTAAAACACCCATTGGGTAAAAGGTTCTCCTGGTAAACTACTTTTCTCCAGGCAGCTGTGGTTTCTTGGTTTCCATTCACAGAAGAGCAGGGTCTCCCCCCACCCCAACCCCCTGAATCAACATCAGGAGCCTGGTGCTCACTCACTGCTGCTGGGGAATCCCTGCACTCTAAGCGGGACAGAGACAGCGACTAGTGCGCAAAGAGGGATAACAAAGATCCCTCCCTCAAAGCTCAAGTCTGGGTGCTGCCCTGTTCGTTGTCCCTCCTTGTGGAGTAGTGTCTGTCTCACTTAGAGTTCAGGGATCCCCAGCCCCAGCAGCAGTGAACAAGTGCCTGGCTCCTGATGCTGATCCAGGAAATGGAAGGGGGGGTAGTCCCTGATCTTCTGTGAATTCTCTTGTGCGTTAGGGTGCCAAGGACAAATTCTTCCCCTTTGTTGGGATGACTCTCTGCCTCATTGTAGCTGCTCTGCACCCCCAGTTCTCTCTATGCGGTGATCACAAAGGGAAGAGCTTGGTATATGCCGGTAAGAGAAGGTCGCGCAAGTGAGAATGGAAGGAGCCTCTCGAAGAAGAACTTTGTTTACAAGGCAGCAACTTTCGCTATGAAGGAGGGGACAGGGGGGGACTCTTCCCCCACCCATGTAGCAGTGCTGCAGGGCTACAACTGAGCTGTTTAAAAAGACAGTGTCAGTGGCGCAAGAGAGACTCCTCTGGGACTCAGGAGTGGGCTACAGCGGATGCCGCATATGCCTGTGGCCTGCCCTGATCACTGCCGGCCCCCCCCCAGGGCAGGGCATGGGAGCAAATGTGCCCCCTGCCCTGCACCACGGTGGCTATGCCCCTGCAGCGGACTCTAAAGCAGGTAGTCAGAGTCACTCTAAGTTCATTCATTCAATGATCTATTATTCAGAATCACGGTGCATCAGGGACTCGCGCTCAGTGGCGGAAGGTGGCATAAAACAGCTTGTGTTCACAAACTGCAAACATGCTGCATCTGCAGATACTGGCAGCAGGTAACGCAGAATCGTGGAAATATCGAGGGGAAGTTGGCGGCAAGACACATTAAGTGCTGAGTTCTCAGAATGGAATGGTGGTGCGGTAACAGCTGCTGCCACTTCAGCCCTAACCACGGGCCAACATCACACATCTGTAAACACTCAAAGTAGTTGAGATGATATGATTTACTGGATCAGTTATACTGGTCAGCTATTTTCAGCAGAAGTGCAGCACACTTCTGGAGCCTGCACAGGCCCTGGCCAGCTAGCATAGGTCTCAGAGCAGACCTCCCAGCTCCTCCTGTCACATACATCCTGGGTCCTGCTTGCTTGCAGCTACTGCCATGTCGTTGCTGTCATCAGCTAGAGGACTACTATACCTCCCTCCAGGTAAGCAAGGGAAGGGAAGGGTTTACTACTCATGGGTGCCTCCTAGGTTTGTGATACCCAGAATGTATCAGCCAGCTATCAGTCAGGCTCAAAGTTTTCCTTTTTAGGGATGGTTATTGAGCGAGTTTTGCCTCAGCATCTGCAAAAGCATCTGGACTGCATCGGTTTCCTGGATCCCTCACAGTCTGGCTTTCATCCGGGTTATGGCACCAAGACTGCATTAGTGGCTTTGGTCGACAACCTTTGCCAAGAGCTGGATCAGGGTTAATCAACCCTGTTAATCCTAATAGATCTGTTGGCTGCTTTTGATACCTTTGATCATGAGATGTTGGTGACCCGGTTGCCGGGGTAGGCAGAACTGTTCTTGAATGTTTCCACTCTTTCCTGACTGGGAGAAACCAGGAAGTGGTGCTCGGGGATTGCTCTTCATCTCCCCGGTATCTCTCGTGTGGAGTCCCTCAAGGTTTCATTCTGTCCCCTCTCCTGTTCAACATGTATATGCAGCCGCTAAGTGAGGCCATTACACGGTTTGGGGTGCAATGTCACCAGTATGCTGATGAGACCTAGCATGCTAATGACACCCAGCTCTACCTCTCTTTTTCATCCGACCCAAACCCAGCAGTCTCGGTGCTTACCTGATGTCTGGCAATGTGGGGAGTGGATGAGTGTGAGCCGACTGAAGCTGAATCCTGACAAGATGGAGGTGATGCTGGTGGGCAGAACGGTGGATATGACGTCCACCATTATTGATGGGGTTTGCCCCCTGATGGTCTCACAGGTTCAGAGTCTGGAGGTGCTCCTTGATTCCCAGCTCCACCTGGATTCTCAGGAGGCAGCTGTGGCAAGAAGTGCTTTTCTCCAATTACATCTGGTGCGGCAGATTCGGACATATGTCTCGGACACTGACCTGGCCACCATAATCCATGCCTTCATCACCTCAATACTGTACTATTGTAACGTGCTGTATGTGGGGCTACCCTTGGTGACAGTCTGGAGGCTGCAGCTAGTGCAGAATGCGGTGACCCGCCGCCTCACTGGGATGAGTCTCCATCAGCGCATTACACCAGTGCTCCCCACTGGTTGCCTATAGTCTTCTGGGCCCGATTCACGGTGTTGGCACTTACCTATAAAGCCATATACAGTCTAGGCCCTGCCTATCTGTGGGATCACTTCACTCTCTGTGTCCTGGATCGACCCAGCAGTCTGCTGGGAGCGCCCTTCTTGAAATTCCTCAGATGACCCAGGGGGCAACGATGGAGAGGGCATTCTCGGTGGTGGCACCTAGGTTGTGGAACTCCCATCTGGCAGAGGCCCAGATGGCCCCAGACCTCACTTCATTTTGACATTAGTGGAAGACCTGACTGCTCTACCGGGCCTTTGGTGAGGGAGATAGGTAGGGTGGAATGACGGTTAAGGGTTTTATGCTACTCCTTTTATGATTTGATTGTTTTATGGTTTTGTTTGTGATTTATGGTTTCAGTGATATTTAAAGTATGTTTTGTAAGCTGCCTTGAGGTGCATGCAGGAGAGGCAGGGTAGAAATCTTGTAAAAAATAAAATAAAATTATATATAAGGTGCCCGAAAGGTGCCTGTTTATGTAGGTAGATACCCACAGGTAGTAAATCTACCTGTTTAAATCACCTGCTGGAGATCACAAGGAATGATATGCTCTCTCAGATACATAGAGCTTCTTCCAGTCCACTCAATATGCCAAGGAAAAGGATAAATTTGTCCTAGATCCACTCTTCATTTTCTCATAATTGGAACATCAGTTCTCACCTATCTATCCTGTTTTATAAGCTACTGGGTGGGGTAAAAGCTCTCTGACAAAACTCTTTCTTGATGATTCTAAACTGAGCAAGTCTGGAGCATGCTCACTAGCAGTCCTCAGGCTGTGCAGTAATGAAAATCATGTTTCAGTTCCCCAAACTGCCTCCCTTAAATACCCCATTGAAAAATCTCACCTTTTACATTTCCCAATTACAACTGTTATTTCTTGGCATCATTCCTGACAGGGACATAGCTAGGTGGAAATGGACCCCAATGCAGAAGACTGAATGGGCCCCCTGGTGGAGCAATCCATTCCAGTATACATGCATGTGGGTGCCCCAGTTATGTGGGCCTCAGTGCAGATGACCTATTGCACCTATTATAACTACTCCCCTGACTCCTGTCACACTCTCTTATTCAGAGGAAACTTGTGCTTTCTGTGCCATAGATTCAAAATATATCATGAACTAGAGTACTGAATAGTCTGATACACTAAAGAGAATTCTTAGCTGTGATTCTCAACATGCTTCAGTGCTGAGAAAAGCATAATGATTCTCATCCTACCTCAGCACTTGTTATTGACTTAAGCTATGTAAATAGTTTTGAAATTTCCATTTTATCATACTATGACACTCCAGCATGAGGACTGTGCACTAGTAATTAATATTTATTTATTTATTTATTTATTTGGTACTGAAGGCACTCGTTCTTGCATGAATACTTGTGTGCATTACAAGTATGGAATTTTCACCCTAATGAGTCTTGGTGACTACTAACAAACCGAAGAAAGAAAGAAACTAACAGCTGTGATTCAGCTGGATGTCACTGAAAGCAAAGTGAGGAAAACACTGAAAGACTGTGATCACTTCCTAAAGACAGAAGTTCTACATTTCTTTGGTGGTTGTTGTTGCTTTGGTCCTTAGAATTTACATAGCCCTGGGGCCTTAAGGCATTAAGGCCCCAGGAAGTGGTGGCGGTGGTGCTGGGTACACTCTCTATAATCACCTGTTGGAGAACACAAGGAATTATATGAACAGTATGCAGAAAACTTCATTTGCACGAGGGAACTGGTTTGCATATTATTTTCATGCAAGCTTTTAACCATAATGGGAAGGTTTTTTGACAGCTTTGGGGCACTTTGACAAAATTGGGCTTAGCCCTATATTTCATGGAAAGGAGCCCAAAAGAGGCATACTTGAAAAACCCTTCGGCAAGGTTTGTCCTTTGTGTCACCATCGCAGCTGTGATTAGGGCAAGCTTCATAAGGTGCAACTAACATGATGGGTGAACATGTCTACTTTTTATTTATTTAGTTTATTTCTATCCCCTTCTCAGGGTAGGTTATATAATACATAGAACTTTCAAATACACAGAAATAAAACCAAACATTAAAATATCCAAATAAAACCAAGTAAAATCCCCTAACCACTACTCCTCTGCTCCTGTCTCCCAAAGACCTGGCCAAACAAAAAGGCATTACATTGCCTCTGGAAGAGAAACAGGCTCAGATGAACCTCCATGGGAAGGGAGTTCCATAATGCTCTACTGGTACATCTACAGGAGCTTGGGTGGTACTGATTCCCCATGTGTACCAAGGTATGCAATTGTAGTTCCCACAAATTGGGTCCAGCGAGGAAAGCACATGACATGGTTCACCCCTATGAGGAAACTGGATGGGCCATTGTCAGACATTCGACCATACCGCAGGACAAGCTTTGGTGCCAGCCCCATGTGTGTGTGCCCAGCCCTGCCCCATCCACCATCCCGAGTCCACCCATCATTTCACTACTGACTATGACATGGAGATAGGAGAATGATGCATCGACTATGCCCACCTATCACTAGTGCCAATGGACCTCGCCACAAGGTGGGACACACAGGTAATGTGTATATGAGCAAGTGCTTGTTAACTTGCTTTGAGCAGCCTTACTCCACTTTACATAAGTTTACTCTGCGCTGTGTCCCTGACCTTTTTTTGGAGGACACAGCGCATAGCAGCTGGCTGTCCAACCTGCTCCGGAGCCGGGCGAACATCTGGTGACCTCCTGGCATACAAGCCACTGTAGCATGTGGCAATGGTGCCAAAATCAGGGTATGGTTGCTGCAAAAAAGCCGATGAGAGCCTGGCTAGCATTCCAAACAGATGATCAGGAGAGCTCTGTTGCCCTCCCATTAGCTGTTTGGCAGCTGGAGTGAGGGTGCTCTGCTGGGCCCAGTTGTCTCACCTCACGGTAGGGATGGGCAGGGCCTTAATAGACAGGGAGAGGCTATTAGCTTGGATGACTGGGCCTTCATCCAGGTTGTGTCAACAACAGTCACTGGCCCACATGTACCATAGCAGCCACACACCCCAGTGGAATGGAAGGAAATATTAGGAAAGGGATAGAATATAAGATAGACTATCATAATGTTGCTATATAAATGTTGCTATATAATTCATGGTGCTCCTTCATCTTGAATGTTACTTGCAATTTTGGTTGCCCCATCTCAAAAGGACATAGTAGAGCTGCAAAAGATCAGGGGATAAAACCACCAACTGTGAGTGAATAGATCACTCCATTCTGGCCTGTTGCATACGTCTCTGAAACATATGAAGGTGGCCGCTGTCGGAGACCAGACACTGGTCCATTAGTTTGACTGAGTATGGCACTTGTTATGTTCTTATATTTGTTTCTAGGTAGTTCTAAATAATAACACCGCCATGAAATTCAGTGGATGAACATCTTACTGCAACGAAACTCCTCAAAGTCTTCTCCCTATGATCAATATGCCCCGTAGGAACTTGGCCGGTCCCTTATGACATTTAAAGACACAAGCTGGCAACAGTGGCATAACAAAGGTGTTTCAGAATGGGGGACAGCTGAGGACACTTGGGAGGTGTAGCAGCTGCCCTGGAGTCTTTAGATTCTAGTGTTCTCTGTAGGAAATTAGCTCGAGCTGCTACCATCACACTGTCCCACAAACACTCTTTGGGGGTCACTTCCCTTTCCTGGATCAGATCCACAAATCCACAGCCCACCCGTTGAGCATTCACTTCTCACGTGCTTGTTTATTTACAGTGTCCACTCAGCATCCATCACCAGGTTTATCTACATTCCTTATATGCTGGTTTTTCACCAGACATAGAGCCCCTGCTCTTCACAGCCCCCTAGGCTCTCTGTCATTGTCTCTGTCTTCCTCTCTTCAGTAGCCCACTCTCTCAAACCTGGGCCTTTCCTTCTCCCTCCATTTCTCCCATCCACTTCATTTTATATTTCAGGCCAAGCCCACTAGCTTCCTGTCGGCAGCCATCTTGGGTGTGCGCAGCAGCCATTTTGCTTTCCTTAGCTTGCTATGCCTTCACTCTACCACACACCTCAACCACAAGACAGAATTACAAGAGATAAGTCTCATCTGATAAGCTTAAAGAAGAGTGTACAGCATAGCAATCCACATCTCATGTTGTACAACTAATCTCAATATCCATTAGGGATGAACGACGTTCAGATGTTCAGAGGTTCAGTCATTTGGTTCAAAACCCAAGTTTGGGCTTGGCTGTTTGGTTCGGCGGAGTTCGGTTTGACTGAACTCAGCCGAACATTCAAAAAAGTGCTATTGGTACCAAAACTGAAAGTTTTTCGGTATCGGTATATTTGGCCCTGAAACTACCCCTGGTGTCCACCCCTGGTGTACACCCCTGGTGCCAGGAAGCCTGCTCCTCAGCTGCCTCTGCCTTCCAGTCATGTTTTTCCCACCCAAAGTCATGTTTTTCCTGACCCCGAACTCATCCGAAATCATCCAAACTTTTCCGAACTGTTTAGCCATTTGAACGTTCGGTTTGGAAGTTTGGTTCGGTTGTCTGAACAGGCCGAGTTCAAGCTTAAATCCGAATTTCCAAACCGCGTTCGCCCATCCCTAATATCCATTTTAAGCATACGCATTTCAGTAGCTAAGCAATTATTTATAAATACATTGTTTTACCCCATGCCACAGTTTCCCCAATAGACTAAGACTTCATTTCTCAGAATTCCAAGCTTGTGATCATATAAAAGAGCTCTATCCCATATATTTGTACAATTCTGAATAATTAAGCTTAATAATTAACATAGGGCATTTTTACACACACCTTAAAGTGCTGGTCTTTCAGTCTTCTGGGTTTGCAAGCCCACAAATAAATTCCGGTTGCATTCTTCACTTACACACTGCCCTGAAGCAGTTCCTGGATGCATTCTTCACTCACACACTGCCCTGAGGCAGCCTAAAGTGACTGCATCTGTAGATGTGAGGGGCTGTCATGGAAACCAAGTGACCACAGCTGCCTGGAGCAGAGCAGTTTGCCAGGAGAACTTTTTACGCACAAACGTTCTGGGAGAAGTTCTATGCAGAAGTTCAAAGAGCCAGATGTTTAAGATCTGGGTGAGTGATTTAGACACAAAGAAAGTTCAGGATGTAACAGCAAACATGCAGGAGAAATATGAGTGTAAAAACACCCATAGTCATAATTACTTTAATTAAGGACCTCACCTAAAAGTAATTCAGAGCTCTCTGCTCTTGTTCTAGAGCCTTCTGCTCCAATATATGCTTAGGGCTATGCCCAAGGATTCTCCATCCCTCACATATTGCATAACTCCAGTTTCTTTTTTTGGCGGCCTTCACTAGTATTTTCCATTTGTTTTTGGCTTTGCCAAGGGTCTCACCCCATCTTCATTTAGCTCTCATCTTATTCATTAGTTCCCCACTCTATAAGTACAGACTCCTCTCAGGGCTTAGTAGATAATTTATATTTTAGAGCTATGCTCAAGGGTCCCTCATACCTGCATTTATCTAGAGCTCGTTTCCCTTTTCCAGTACCTATTATTTTCTCACAGTTCTCTCTCCACTCCGGAGTTTAGGCATTCTGGTTATTTAGGACTATGTCCAAGGTTCTCAACCCACTCCCATTAGAGTGTTCAGCTCTCTTTATTTCACGAGCCTTTCTCAAGTTTTAGGGACACTCATTCTTCCTAAACCATACAGTTTTCCCATAGGCACATAAGCCTTGTTCAAGCCCCTTCTCTAGGGTGTTGGGAGGCTGGCCCACCCCTCCATTCCAAACTTTCCCGTCAGGACCCTGCTTAGCCACTTCAGGCCATTAATTCACCATTATTCATACTCTCGTCTTTTCCCAGGGGTTTCACCATTTCTTTCCCTTTCTCCAATTAGAGTGCTTTGGGGATTTACATTGACAGGAGATACTCCTCTGAAAAGGTTTTCCATCACCTCAATCTCTGGCTGTTCCCAAGCTGTTCTCAGGGCATTCACTTCCCTTTCTGCTCTTTCCCACTGAACCCTCACTAAATCCACCTCTTTCTGCTCTCTCTTTTAGTCATGTTTCAACCCCTCCACTCTCAGTGGTTTGGAACTCCACATAAGTATTAGTAACTTCAGTTATTTGCAGGGCTACATTCCTCATTTCCCCACTGGATTCCCACTGAGTTTCAGTCTCACACATTTCCATCACAGACTGTACTTGTGGCTACTTAAGCTGTAATTTTGGTCTAAGCCACACCTGTATTCCACAAGTCCTGATTTCCATGATTCTTTGTGCTACAAACTCTCCAGTGATCTGAGGGTTACACTCTTTCTTCCATTACTCTCAGACTCTGGTAACTGGCTTTCTATCTGAGTTCCTTGCTCATTCCTTGCTTTTGGTGGAGGGAATGGGTGGGGGGTGGGGGGGTGACCCTATGCAGTTTTGTTTTAATTGCTTTAAATATTTATATTTTTTATATCTTGTATTGTATGCTACCCTAGGTTGCCTAGGCAGGAGGGGATGGGATACTAGGGATGTGCGACTGCGGTTTGGATGTTCGGAGCTCGGACAGAACTCGGTCTCTTCAGATGATTGAACTCAAAAATGACTGTACAATTCGGCCGTGTTTGGGTGAGTTCAGATGAGTTCGGGTGGCAAAAACATGACTGGAAGGCCCAGGGAGGGGGAGGCAGCTGAGGAGTAGAATTCCTGGCACCAGAGGTGGAGAGGCTTAGAGTAACTGCCAGCCTGACCAATCACTATCCCTTTTCTCCTCAGACCACTGACTTCACAGTCTGTGATTGAACATGGAGGACGGGGAGGCTAAGCTGCACAGAACCAATGCGGCTTGTGGTAAGACGGGCACAGCAAGTAACAAAAGTCATTGCCCTCCCCCCTTCCAACTAGGGATGTGCAAATGTGGTATGGATATTCAGAGTTTGGACTGAACTCGGTCTGTTAAGACGTATGAACCAAAAGTCTGAACAGAACTTGAAAATGACAGAACAGTTCTGTCATGTTCGGGTGAGTTCGGATGAGTTCGGGGGTGGGAAAACCATGACTTCGGGCAGGAAAAACATGACTGGAAGGGGGAGGCAGCTGAGGAGCAGACTTACACATTTTGTTTCAGGACCAAATGATACCAATACCCAAAAAAATCTTTGAATTCGGTATCGGTATTGATAGCGCTTTTTTCGAATATTCGACCAAGTTTGGCCAAACCGAACTCCACCAAACCGAACAACCGAACCTGAACTTGGGTTTTGAACCGAACGACCGAACATCCGAACCGCATTCTGTTCGTACATCACTACTTCCAACACCTTCTGAGCTAGCCACTGTTCCCAACAGCAGGCGTTTTCAGAAGTCTTCCTCTCCTATCAGTTTGTGTTCCTAATTCATTGCCATCCTCCTCCTATTTCACCCATCCCATACATTTACTTCCCTAGTATCATTTTATTTAGATTAGATTAGATAGATTTAGGTGTTATTTTTTTATTTTTTACCCATCCCTGTGTTCTTTCTCTCTACCCTCCATTGAATCCTGCCCTCCTCCCTTTATATATTCCTTCCCTGAATCCCTTCCCCTGTTTTTGGATTTATTTAGAGTAGGATTAGATTGATTTAGGTTTCATTTCAGTTTTGTACCCCCCCCCTGTGTTGTTTGGTGTGAGCTGTCTGTGCCCCACCCCCATCCCAGTGTAAGATAGATAGATAGATAGATAGATAGATAGATAGATAGATAGATAGATAGATAGATATAGACAGTTGTAGGAGTTAGCTTAGTTATAGAGATAGATAGAGATAGTATGTAGTGATTCAGTTTTATAGTGTTTTTGTAGGACTAGGCCTTCGTAGTTATTAGATATTCCTTTTAGTTCCATAAGTTTTAGAAGAGTTAAAAGAAGTTAGATTTAGTGTAGATATATATATATAATATTAGGTTAAAAATTGAATAATAAAATTATATATATATATAATGCCTGGCAGTCTGCAATGCCCGACAAAGTAGTATATATATAATTATATATATATAATTTTCTTATTCAATTTTTAACCTAATATTATATATATATATATCTACACTAAATCTAACTTCTTTTAACTCTTCTAAAACCTATGGAACTAAAAGGAATATCTAATAACTACGAAGGCCTAGTCCTACAAAAACACTATAAAACTGAATCACTACATACCAGCTGTGTTTGACTTTTCCAATCTTTTACCCTCTGTGTTGCCTCGAATTTCAAACTGTTCCGTCTGTTCGGTCGACCGAACTGAACTTCCTAACCGAACTTGAATTTCAAACTAACCGAACCTAATTTCTGAACTCAAATTTCAAACTGAACTGAACTGAACCAAACCGAATTTCTGAACTCCATTCTGTTCGCCCATCCATATTGTGTTTTTAAAAGTTTGTAAAAAGTTATATCTGTTACCAGCTGTGATTGACCTGTCCAATCTTTTACCCTCTGTGTTGCCTTATGGGCAGCAGACCGGCCTCTCCTACTTCCCTTCTTGATGTCTTCCAGCCCAAAGAATGCACTCAAAGATTTTGTGTGTGTGTGTCAAACTCAGCTGGTAACAGATATAACTTTTTACAAACTTTTTAAAAAACAATAGGGATGGGCAAACAGAATGGAGTTCAGAAATTCGGTTTGGTTCGGTTCAGTTTGAAATTTGAGTTCGGAAATTCGGTTCGGTTCGGTTCAGTTTGAAATTTGAGTTCGGAAATTCGGTTCGGTCAGTTTGAAATTCGAGTTCGGTTCGGAAGTTCAGTTCGGTTGACCGAACAGACTGAGTTTGGTTGAATTCCGAACTTCTGAACCAAGTTCGGCCATTCAAAACCAGTTTTTTGGGTGTGTGTTGCCACTAGGGATGGGCGAACAGAACGGAGTTCGTAAATTTGGTTTTGTTCAGTTTGAAATTCGAGTTTGGTTTGGAAGTTCAGTTCGGTCAACCAAACAGACCGAGTTCGATCCAAACTCTGAACTTCTGAACCGCGTTCGCCCATTCCTAAAAAACAAATATTAACAATATAACAACTAAAATAAAAATAACAAACTTATTAGTGTCTCAGGGCCAAACAATACCGATACCAAAAATAAAACCTTTGAAACCGGTATCGATATTGGCACCGATATCGATATCAATACCAATTTTCCGTATGTTCAGCTGAACCAAACTCCACCGAACTGAACAACCAAACCTGTACTCAGTTCCCAAACCGTACGACTGAACCCGAACTTGGTTCCTGAACCGAATAACTGAATGGCTGAACATCCGAATCATATTCTGTTTGCACATCCCTATGGGATACTAAGTTTTTAAATAAATGCCAGCCAGCCTGCAATGCCCGACCAAGTAGGGGTTCTGCCTCCAAGCCTTGACCAGGCCTCTGCCACTGCTCCACCAATGCCAGCCAGTCTGCAACGCCTGGCCAAGTAGGGGTGCCAGCCACCAAACACTGGACGGGCCTCTGCGCTGCTCCTCCGATGCCTGGCAGTCTGCAATGCCCGACAAAGTAGTGCCTGTCAGTGCCCAAAGTGAGTTTGCACATATTGTAATGGCCTGCAGACAGAGACGGGCAGTCCAGCGGAACAACTACTTTCAGCAGCCTTTGGGTGGGCAGCATCATTGTTTATTTGTAGGAGAGGACCGGAGTAAAGAGACCCTAGTTCTAATTCCTGGTTTGGAAGTCCTTTGACCTCTCTTCATTTCAGCTTTCCCAGTTCTAAAGTAGAGGGCTACCATTCTGGGAGCTCACAGGAGAAAGAACTTTGATGGGAACTAGGCTTGGGGTATGCAGTTCCAATTGCTGTGGCATATCCAGCCTCTTTACAGGGTAAAGAAGACAACTCTTAAATGCTTCCCCTTCTTCAGAAGAACTTAGGCTTAGCTCTTGGCCTCTGGCGGGGCCTGCCCAATTCCCTTCGGGGCATGGCTGACCATCAGTGACACACTGATCCTGCCAGCCTGCAATGCCCAGCCAACTATGGCTGGCAGCCACCAAGCCCCAAGTCCTCCTGGCCTCTTCTGCTGCCACTGGATCTCAGATGGCCAGCCCTGGTGCCATGGGCACCCCAAGGGGTCAAGCACTGAGCCTGCCTGCCCAGGAAACCTGGGTTGCCAAGCGCCAAGCTTTCACGGTATCTGCTGATGCTGGGCCTGAGATGGCCAGCCCTGGTACCATGGGCACCCCCAGGGGCCAAACGCTGAGACTGGCTGGCCAGGAAACCCAGGGTGCCAAGTGCCAAGCCTTCTCTGTCTCTGATGCTGCTGCTTCTGGGTCTCAGACGGCCAGCCCTGGTGCCACAGCTACCCCTAGGGGACAAGCACTGAGCCTGCCTGCCTGGGCGACCTGAGGTGCCAAGTGAAAAGCCTTCCCGGTCTCTACTGCTGCTGCTTCTGGGTCTCATATGGCCTGCTATGTCAACACGGGCACCCCTGGGGGTCCCTGGAACACCCCAAGCCTCCTGGGGGAACCAAACTTTCCAAACCTTTGGGGGGGTCCAAACTCCACCAGACTGAACCCACAAACCCAAACTACATTTTTAGTTTGAACATCCGAACGTCCGAACTCTGTCCTGTTCACACATCCCTACCAGCCATATTTTTTCCTGCTCTGTGAAAATTTGTTGTATTGATGGAAAAATGGATTATAATGTAACTTTGTGTTCAAAGAGTTTGAGAAGCAGTGTTTTGTGGAAAAGGAAAAAATAATACTCTCCACCCATATCAAGAAGGGAGATGGGGTGGTATTGTGACACTGTCTCACTGTTCATTTTCTAGTCTGCTGCTGATCTGCCCCTTCCCTTAGGCAAAATGTAAGTTAAATCCAGCCCCAGCATGACTAGTTAATCTATAATTTAACTTTTCTTTCTGTTGTTCTGTGCAGTTTTACTGTTGTGTGGGATTGTCTGTGAACTTCGTTGATCCCAATAGGGAAACTAGTATGAGTAATGTTGAAGATTTTAGCGATGACTGACTTCTCTTCAGTGGATACTTTCTTCAGTCTAATAAAATACTTTTATTCTGTTCAAAGGACATACATTTAAATTTCCCCTTAGAGTTTATTTGCACTTTCCTCTAGTGGCAGCAAGTAATGTTGAATAATTTAAAAGTATCCAAAATTAATAAATTATAATATTTCTGGGTAGAAATTAATACAAAAAAATTAATGATGCCTAGAATGAAACAAACAGTTAATTTTATATTAGTGGATATAAAATAGATTTTCAGATAGGTGTCAGAATAATATCATAAAATGCAATCAAAATGGGTATTCACTTATCCACTTATTTGGGTATCCCATTTTAGTTCCTTGATTTCCATATCATGATTATTTTAATTTTCTTGTTTTGGTTTTGGCTATTGTTTAGTTTTAGTTTAGTTTAATCAAAATGTATAACCCATCCCCTCCTGCCCAATGGCAGCTTGGAGCGGCGGCATAAAATAAAGAAAAATAACATAGTATAGAAATACAAGAGATACAATAGAGCTATCAAAATATACAACAGATGGGCTCAAATAAACCAATGACCCCCACCCTCCAAAATTAAAAAGGAAAATCCCCACCCACTATCCATCCCTCTCACCAAATGCCTGGTGAAACAGCTAGGTCTTACATTGCCTACAGGTGAGGAAAGATCTGGAGAGAGGTGGACCTCCACCATGAGGGAGTTCCACAGCTGAGGTGTGACCACCGAGAATGCCCTCTCAAACGTCACCCCATGGGATACCTGCCCAGGGGACCTCCAAGAAGGTGCCCCATGCCAACTGCAGGAGCTGATCCAGGACACAA
Source organism: Sphenodon punctatus (assembly GCA_003113815.1). Taxonomy (NCBI): domain Eukaryota; kingdom Metazoa; phylum Chordata; class Lepidosauria; order Sphenodontia; family Sphenodontidae; genus Sphenodon; species Sphenodon punctatus. The sequence continues at coordinate 3,326,057 of QEPC01002494.1, forward strand.
GGACTGAGGTGGTCCCACATGTAATTGGGTTCCAGGCCATATAGGGCTTTAAAGGTAATAATCAATACCTTGAATTGGACCTGGAAAACTATAGACAGCCAGTGCACTGAGAGGAGCAAAGCTCTTATATGCTCATGGTGTACCATCCCTATCAAGAGGCAGGCCACCACATTCTGTACCAGCTACAGTCTCTGAGTCATCACCAGGGGTACCTCTCCACAGAGTGTGTAGCAGTAGACCAGTCTTGAAGTGATGAATGCATGGATGACGGTGGTCAGATTGGAACTGGAGAGAAGATGACAAACCAGATGTAGTTTACAAAATGCACTCCTTGCCACAGCCACCACCTGGGAATCCAGGCGGAGCTGTGAGTTAAGGAGCATACCTGGACTCCAAATCTGGGGAACCAAGGAAAGACGCACCCCATCAATGATGGGGACCTCTACTCCCTCACTCCTTACCACCAATATTACCTCCATCTTGTTGGGATTCAGCTTCAGACAGCTCATCCTCATCCAATACTCCACTGCAGCCAGACACTGGGTAAACACCAAGACTGCAGGGCCTGGGTAAGATGAAAACAAGAGTTAAAACTGGGTGTCATGCATGCACTGATGGCACCCAACTTCAAACCCTCTCATGATCTGGTCCAAAGGCTGCATGTACACGTTGAACAGGAGAGGGGACAGAATGAAATGCTGCAGGACTCCACATATGAGATCCTGGGTGAAAATGTAGAATCCCTCAGTACCACAAACTGAGTTTTTCTAGCCAGGAATGAGCAGAACCATTCAAGAACAATTCCACCCACCCCAGTATGGTTCCACAGGAAGCAGCATCGATCTCATCAACCATGTGAAAATCTGCTGACCGATCCAAAAAAATCAACACAGTGGACCAACCTCATTCCAACTCCTGGAATACATCATCAACCAAGGCCACAAACAGTCTCAGTGCCATAGGGTGATTTCAAATGCTACGGGTCACGGGTTTCACCATGGGTCATGGGGTGGTTCAGACCATGGCTGGGGGTGAAGGGGCATGCAAACAGATGTGCACCCCATTGCCCCTGGCCATGGTCCAAACCAACCCACAGCCCATGGTGAAAGCACCCACCCATAACATCTAAAGTGGCACACACTCCCGGAGGGGGTGCGGCCATGCGGTGCAGCATGCTCTGCATGGTCCCAGCCCCTGCGTTCCCCAGCGGCCCTCCCCCCTCCTGATGGGCAGTGGCAGCAGCCAATCCGGCTGCTGATGCAACCACGGGTGGCGATGAATCCCACTGACCATGGTGAATGGTAAGTAACCAAACATTACTTTCCGTTCACCATGGCCGTGGTGGCCTTTCACCACACTTCTCGACCTCCTCGTGTCTGGAGGTCCAGAAGTGTGCTGAATGCAAACATGGGCCGTGTTTGACTGTGGTGCACATCTGGCGGTGAGCCANTGTCTGGAGGTCCAGAAGTTTGCTGAATGCAAACATGGGCCGTGTTTGACTGTGGTGCACATCTGGCGGTGAGCCAACAAATGTGTACCACAGTCAAACACGGCCCGTGTTTGACCATGGTTCAGCCGGGGTGAATGTCAGATGCATATCATCTGAAATCACCCATAGTCCAGATGAAAGCCAAATTGTAATGCTACTCTGAGATTCTCCCAGGAATTAGTTCCACCATGGGGTCAGGGATCCCATATAAAAGCTTATGTTTCCTCACCAAAAAGTCACAATAGATTATTATTATGACTAAAATACTACAATTTATTGCCCTGCCGAAGTGGCTTACACACTTACGATAAAACTTACTATGAAAGCACTATGGAAGCACACAAAAAAGGTTATTGATTACAAAATATATATTATTGGAGAATATATCTCACCAAACAGATATTGCAGGTCCCATAAAAGTTTCTCAGGCTCTGTGGGGTCCTGCTGAGGAAGATAGGATGTTAACTTTCTGCTATGCTGGAGGCTTGGTAAGAATTAAAGTAAAAATAGTAAAAATAAAAGATAGAAAAGATAAAGAAAAATATAAAACAAAATTTATTCAGAGGTTGAGGAATGGCCCCTCAACAGGCAAAGAGCATGAAAGCTCCCAAAAGGGAGGGAAAAGATGGTGAAGTACTTGGGGAACTCTGCCCACAAGGCTGAGTAAAAAAAAATTGAAAGGAAACAGTACCATCTGAGACCAATACAGTGCTTCTGTAAAGAAAAGAAAAATTGGCAAGTAGGGACAAAAATTAGAGAAAAGTGGGAATTGCTATTTTCTCGGGCAAAAGATTAGAAAATCCCAACTGGGAATTAAAATAACTTAAAAAAGAATAAAGGAAACAAAAGAAAAGAGAAATTAAAACAAAACTGGCTTGAAAGTAGTGAAAATTGAGAAAATGGAATAAAAGAAACAAAATAAAAATAAAATAATAGAGAAAAGTAAAAGCTTAAGAAGCTTAAAAATAACTTTTTTAAAACAGAAAAGAAAAGACTTAAGAAAAGACTTAGGAAAAAGACATGAAAAGCAAACAATTAAAGCACAGGAAAAAAACCAAGTCCCTTCAGGCCTATTCAGACCTTTGCCTTTCAGGAAGTCTCCATAGCAAGGAAGATCGTTCCTTCTTGTCAACAATATCTTGCCAGTTTTATAGGATTTTGAGAATCTTTCAATATGGCTGCCATGTGTTCCTCAAATCAGTGTTCAGCAGGTCAGGGGTCATCCAATAACAATGAAGTTTGTTTCTTGCCAAGTGATGACACTAGAGAAAGATGTTTTTGGTTTCCATGCCTCCATTCTTATTGATTATTTTGACTTATACCCTTCTTACTTCTATGAACCCAGATCATGGTAACCTTTTACCGGTCTTGATCTTTGTCCCACTTCAGTAGAGTCTTCCAGTTTCACTTAACCTCTATGAAACCCAACGAAGTCTATTAGCCTCACTGAAGTATTATTAAATCATATTAATTCTACATAATTTCATATATGGATTCTTTTCAGGAAGTTGTTGAAAAACAGAGGTTAGATCTGCCTTGGTTCTACCGAATTTAGAAAGGAAGTTTTAGAGCAACATTAAATTATAAGATTCTGAGTTATTAAGACATAATTCAAAAGAACAATTACTTATTTATCTGAAGGGGGTATTTACGTATAATTTGAAGCCAAAATTTAGGTTGAAATAAACTTTAGTTTACTAATTAAATACATCACTCTGAATGTCTATAGTCTCCCTTATTTAGCTTAAAAATTAAACCTTTTTCAGCATTAAGATATGATTGAAACAATAAAATACCCTTTTCTGCAGGGTGGCATTTTTTCTCTACTATCAATATTACTGCCTAATTATAAGCTGAAAACATGTTATAAGTAATGTAAATATTTAAACCCAACTTACAAAAAGACCTTGGGTCCCAAACAAACATGTTAGCAGCGTCTCTTCAAATTCCTTTGTGCCAATTATCCTGAAAGTCAGAAAAAAATAAAAGTGCTTTCTAGGCCAAATCAAATCCCTATAGTCCTTGTCTTCCCAATAAAACCAGACCCCAACTTAAAGACTGTTATTGCTTATTTTGATACTCCCACCTAATATCAATGGAAACCCATTACAGTTAAAATGTAAACAATTCAAAGTTACATGATTAACAAAACATTAATAGAAGTTAAAAGACAATTTTAAGGGATGGTGAACAGATCAAAAGCCTATGCTGAAGAGAGAGATGAAGAAATCAACACAAGCAAGTAAATTCCAAAAGGGTATAATCAAATGGAAAGTAAGTTATTAATCATCAAGTACATATTATATCCAAACAGATGAACAGAGTCATTTTAGAAAACCAGTGTTTATGCTGTGACATACCACTAGGGAAGCCCATTGTGATATTATAATTAGAATTAACTTCTAATTAACATCTTCTAACAACTATATTGGGTGATTTCAGACGTTACGGGTGGCCGGTTCACCACAGTGGATTCCCGGTGGGGGTGAACAAAACAACGACCCCCGGTGGCCAATAAAATCCCCGAACAGACATGATGGGACCAGGACCACGGCTGGGAATCGGGCCGCCAGATCACGGCCCAGGGCAGCACAACAGATGTGACGCCAATTCCCAGCCATGGTCAAACCACCCAGAATCCACTGGGCAGGGGTGGGACACAGACATGGCCGCCTGAGGGCAAACGAAGCAAAAAGGCACACAAGGGAACACCCACACAAGGGAAACAAGAAGGGAAGGGGGAGAGGGAGAAGAGCTGGACAGGTACCAGTAACAACAGCCACACACACACAACGGGGGCACGGGGGCACACACAGTACAAGCACATGGCCGCCCACACCCACGCACCCCCCCACACATGCAGGCACGGAAGAAAGGAAAGGAAGGGAAGGGAAGGGGGGACACAGGTGCCCAGACACCACGCAAGGCATGCTGGGCAGAGGGGGGTGGGGGCGTGGGACCGGTAAGAGGGGAATAACGGGCACAGGGGCAAGACAGGGCACCACCAACAGGTACAACAAGCTCCAAAGCAGAATAGTCCCCATGGGCACCCCCACAGCAAAACACACAGTCCCAGAATGGGGGGGGCCTGCACCTTGGGAGCAAGGCACAGCAGGAGCCTGCAAGGCACCGCAAGCCGGCCGGGAAGGGTCCAGGAGGCACATGCAGACACCACACCCCAGCGAGGGGCCAATGGACCGCAGGCAGGAGAGGCAGTCCAGCACAGCAGGTCCAAGGATGGGTGCCCCCCTTGTAGGAGGTTAGGAGGGGCAGTCTGGGGGCCCTGGAACCCCAGGGTCACACGAGCAACCAGGGGGGAGGGGGGAGGCCCAGAGCTGGGCCGGTTCCACAGCCAGGGCAGCAGCACTCTGGGAAGCAGGCATCACAGCAGCACAGCAGAGACATCAGGGAGGGGAAGCCACTGGGGTCCGGCCCCCCGGGCAGGCCCAGAAGCCCACACAGGCCAGGACACAGGGGTGCCAGGAGGCACACAGGGGCTCACAGGCAGTCATTGGGGGCAGCTCGGGGCCCAGGCCCAGGGTGCCCAGCCCGATGAACAAGATGGGATCAATGGATCATGCCCGGCAGTACCCCAACACGGACATGTGGTGGGCAATCAGGTAGTAAGCCTCAAAGGGGTCATGCACTGAGAGCCCCACCTGGACATCAGGATGGGACCAGACCCGTGCCAGGGCCATCAGCTCTGCCACGGAAGGCTCTGATACACAGCAGGCAGCAGCAGCAGGCCAATGAAGATGTCCCAGCCCCAGAAGCTGGTGATACACAACCACACGGGTGCGCTGGTACCCACGCGCCCTGTGAACACAGCTAAAGTAGGACACAGCCAAGGCAGGTCCCCCCTCAGCAAGGCACAGTGAGAAGGCACCCAGGCTGCACACCCACAGCGCACTCACGGTCTCAGACCCAGACCAGGGCACATGCGAACACCTATTCTCCGGGATGTGCCCATCAGGAAAGCGCCCGCCCGTGGGTATCCCTGGCCTACAGAGCTGTAAGGGCTCATGGGGCCCACCATGGGTGAATCAGACCCTCCCTGCTTAGGCATGTTGCCCGGGCGCCCGAGGGGTGTGGGCCCTCCTCCATGGCTGAGCCCCCGGGGGTTCCTATGGCTGGTCCCTGCACGGGCACGGGTGCCCCACCCCCCTGTCAAGCACATACGGGACCAGGAGCCACTGTACCGACAACACCTTTTATTTCACCCATGTGTACATTGTCACCCATTCCCTCAGACCCGGTTGTGCCCTGTCAACACTACAGACCCCCCCTACACTCCCATCCTGCCTCCCCATCTCCTTGAATGGCCCCGTGCATGCCCGATCTAGGCCATTGAGCTCACCTCCCCCCCGAGCTGATAGATGTGTCCCGGGCCACCTCCTGGTCCAGTCGGGGGGCCCCAGTTGGGGGGAGAGGGGGACTGGGACCCGGGACCTCCCCTGTGATGGATGCACCATCCTGGGGCCAGGGGGCACCGGGAGGCAAATGTGCGGCCCTGGAGGCATGGGGGCAGCAGGGGCAGCAGGCCAGGGAGCTGGGGTGCTGAGGGGCCAGGCATGGGGACCTGGCCAGGCAGGGTGCCCAGGGGGGCACCTGACATGACATTGGCACACATGGTACCGGCGTGCAGGAGAAAAGAGGTCCCAATATCGTGGGACCTGTCCATCTTTTCCGAGTGCACCTGCAGCATGGCATCAATGTCCTGCCTCAGCCCCCCGAGCAGCTCCACCTGCCTGCTGTGCTTCCGGCGCTCCCAACTCCACTCCAGGTGCACCTCAGCCTGGAGCCTCATGTCATGCTCCTCTGCCTCCTCCAGGGACCACTTGATGGCCGCCTCTATCCGGTCCACGGCCGCGATCATCCTCTCCCCCTGTTCCGCTGCTGTCCAGACAATCTCCTCTGCCTGCTCCTCCCTGCACCTGTGGACCCATGCCCGGTGCTGCCTCATGCGCTCGGCTGGAGCCATGGGCCCAAGGATGCAGACTGCTGGGGTTGACCTGTGGGTAGATGAGGGTGTTCTATATCATGTCATGGGCCCCTGGCCCCAGGCCAGGATAGGCCAGGGGCCTCGCGGTCCCCCAGGCATGTCGCCAAGCCCCTCTGCACCCACAGACCCCTTCCCTTCCACCCTCCTTGGCATGACCAGTTAGCCCATATGTGACATCCGGTGGGCCCTCCGTATTGGACCGCCTGCCTCACCTGCTCCCTCCGCCTGCTGGGTGGGCTCCTCGGTGGCTGCCTCTGAGGTTGTCTGGGTGCCGTCCTGGGGTGGTCCGTGGCCTGTGGGTGAGGGGGGGTTGTGTGTGTTGGGGGTGTGTGGTTGGGTGACCTGGGGTAGAGCCCTCTCCTGCCATGGGTGGGCCCTGGCCATGGTCTGTGGCAGGCCCTGGCCCTTCCTTCCCCCCCCGGACATTGCCCCCATGGGCATGAGCCCTCTCCCCTGTGGGGCAGTTACTTACCCTCTGTCTCAGACACAGAGTCATCCGAGGCCAGTCCCTCGGTGTGGCAGCACTCCCCCATGGACCCCCAGCTGTGTGTGCTGTGTGTGCCGGCCTCAGACTCACCTTGCCCGGACTGGGGCTGGTGACTCTCCAGGCTACTGTCCGGGGGGGCCCTGCAGGGTCCAGAGGTCCTGGGGCCTTCCTCCTGGGGTCCTGGGGCCCTGGAGCCCTGGAGCTTGAGTCAACCATGGAGGCGGTGAGGGGAGGAGGTACCTCAACCCGTTCCCTGCCCTGGACCACAGCGCTCGCAATGAGTCGCGGGGCAACTATGGACCCCTTCATGTGGTGGAAGCGGTCCAGGGCATCGTAGTACGGGGTGATCTGGGCTCCATGCCCAGACCTCCTATTCTTGTCCTGGATGGCCTTGTACCCCCTCCTCAGCTCTTTGGCCTTTGACCAGCACTGTGCCACTGTCCGTGGGTGCCCCTGTCCTGCAATATGTCCCTGTAGACCTTCTCATTCCTCTGGTTGAGCGCGAGCTCCAGCTGGTACTCCAGGGTCCCCCATATCCGTATAAAGTCCCGGGTCTCCTGGAACCCCCACAGGCCCCCTCTCTGGTAGGCCTTCCTCCCTCTTTGCCATGCTGGGTCATCTCCCTCCTCCTCCTCATCCACCCCCTTCTGCTGCTCCTCTGGCCGGGCTGGTCCCACCTGGGCCATTTTGCATGTCAGCGGTAGGCACGGGGTCAGAGCAATTACGGTTAGGTCACGGTCGGGCGCCCCTCGCAGGGTGCCCTCTTTCCCACCCCCTGGCGGGTGGCCGGGCATGCCCCTTGCCCCCCCTGGTTGCCCCTTTGCCCCTGTTCCCCAGCCCTTGCTCCCCCTTACCTGTTTCTGGAGTGCCTTCTCCTCTGCCGGCCCAGCAGATGTCCCCGGGCCATCCTGTGCTGGCTGCTGCGGGTGTTCTCTCCCTACCACCTCTGTGGTCAGCGCAACCCCCAGCTCCCCCACCTCTGCCTGTGCTTCCTCCCCCTCCTCCACCACCACTGCCCCTGCCTCCTCCTCCTCACCCCTCGCTCTCTCCTCCACCACCGCTCTCTTCCTCCTCCCTCCTCGCTCCATCCCGCCACATTTGCCTGCTGTGGTTCACCCTTTAAATCTCCCTTCAGTGGCTGTGTTGATTCCAGTTGCCTGACTGCACTGTTGCGTGCATTGGTCATGGCTGGGTATAATTTCCTTTGATCCCAGGCGGTGTTTGCCATTCAGACGTGACGTTTGGTTGATCCCTGGTGGGGATCTCATTGACCACGTGTCCACGGGAATTGGTGCAGGGAGCCCAGAAGCATGGTTGAAATTGACCCCGTGTGGGTATTGAGCATGATGAACATCTGGCGGGCGCCTAACAGACATTCAGGGCACTTTAGCCTCGCCGCGGGATTGAGCATGGTTCACTGTGGTTAAGCATGATCTCATAACATCTGAAAATACCCTATATTGTTTACTGCATTCCAGATCTCCTAATATCATCAAAACAACCTAGCTGGAGCAAGGTCTTTCACATAACCATAACAAGATAGCCAGTGTTTACTGCCAGTTGTCCAGTTGTACAGCATTCCATAGGTCACAGGAAAGGAAAAGAACAAATAGGAAAATGGATTCCATGGCCTATTCTGAAACATGAACACTTTAAATCTATGATGGATTTCATCACCTGTTTTAAAGGCTATGGCTTCTTTTGCCATACCATTACCCACCTAACAAAGCACCTACTACTTGGCAGTCAAAGAACTCACCGATATATGTTAAAAGTAAATAGTTTTAAAACATTGATAGAATTTTAAGATAGGAATCAAGTTTTCCACGCATATGACCAACAAATAGATAAGAAAGAACATGTTTATCTTTCAGCACAGAACCAAAACCTGACAATTTTAAACTAACCTATCTTTTAGCAATTCAAAGACTGAAATGGGCCTAATTTTCAGAATGTTTTAGACCTAAATTTCCTAGCTACAGTGGGGATCAAGGAAATTTATGTGGTCCAGATGACCCTGGAGCTGTTGGGCCATTGTGCTTGTGCAATAGCACTAATAGTGCTGAAACGAAGTTACCAAAATAATTGGTGAAATATAATTGTACCAAAGTATCTGACATGAGTATCCAACAAAACAGAAAGAAGTAGCAGTTATTATTTGAATCATCAGAACTGATTTAGATAGTGCAAATGCAATGGATGTATTCATTGGTTTGGATATTCATTCCAGCTCTAATGATGGCACATAAGGCATTGAGCTGGTCTATTCATGCTTTTGAATTATAATTTATTTTATTATTTATTATTTACATATTTATCTCACCCTTCTCCAAGGACTCAGGATGCCTTACAGGGTATATATTGTGAAATGGAAATATATATGTTGTGAAAATGGGGATTGGGGTAAATTGGAGGTAAAATCACAAGATGGAATCAAATTCCTTGATAGGTAATATATTTTTTATGTATTATTATTATTATTATTATTATTATTATTATTATTATTTATCCCACCCTTCCCACCAAAAACTGCTCAGGGTGGCTTAAATTATTTAAATATAAAATAAAAATATAAAACAACCAAAAATACAAAAACATAAAATACCCCCCCAATACCCCCAACCCTGCACCATCCCCCATCCCTTCTTCACCTCAAGTCCCCAACCTCCTAACTCACCTCTATGGACCCCAAACTCTCTCCACCCTCCTTCCCTAACCCCCACTGCCAAAATCCTTTGTAAATAAAATAGTCGTACACTGACTCCTACAGGCTCTCAAGTCTGGACATAAATGGACCTCCTGGTGGAGGGAATCCCACCGCTGTGGAAGGAAGGCTGAGATTACCCTTCCTTTTCGTGGAGACCAAGTTAAAAACTGTTACCTCCAGACAGGTGTTTCCAACTGACCACAAAGGCCACTAGGGATGGGTGAACGTGGTTTGGAAGTTCGGAGTTCAGCCCGAACTCGGCCTGTTCGGACGACCGAATGCAAACGCGAACCCGAACAAGAACATACCAAACAGAACCTAACACCGAACGGCGAAATGGCCAAACAGTTCAGTCAGTTCGGATCACGTTTGGGTGAGTTCGGGTGGCAAAAAAAGGTTCACTGTAAGGTGACAGGGAGGGGTAGTACCAGTCACTGAGGATCAGACTTCCAGGCACCAGGGGTGAAGAGGCTTACAAGAAATGAAACTATCTGCCTCCCCAATTCCCAACACCTTCTGAGCTAGTCACTGTTCCTGACCCATAGATAGATAGATAGATAGATAGATAGATAGATAAGTTAGGGATAGTAGTTGTAGGAGCTAGCTTAGTGATAGAGATAGCGTAGGTGATTTAGTTTTAGTGTTTGTAGGAGTAGGCCTGTGTACTTATTAGATAATCCATTTAGTTCCTAGCATTTAAAATAGTTAATAGCAGTTAGATTTAGTGTAGATAGATATATATAATATTAGATAAAAATCAAAAACCCATATAAAAACAAAAAAACAAATAAAAAACAAAAGCAAACCATATAAAACCCAATAAAAAATCAAAAAACCATATAAAAAACAAAAAACCCACCCATAACATTTCCCGAATGGCCGAACCGAACGACCGAATGGCTGAACCGAACGACCGAACCTGAACCCAGCGAACTAGCCGAATGGTCGAACCCCACGGACAAACCGAACAGACGAACCAAATGGACGAACCGAACGGACGAACCAAACGGATGAACCGAACGCAGGCGAACCGAACGGCGGAACCCGAACCGCGATCTGTTCGCCTATCCCTAAAGGCCACAATGGTACAGGGTAGGACACATAATCTTCCAGATAGGTGATTCCAAAGCCATTTAATGGCTTTAAAGCTCGAAACCAGCAACAGAAGAAATTAGGTAACCAGTACAGATTCCGCAGCACTGGCATCTCTGTTCTCCCAGAGACCTGCCCCTGTAAGGAGCCAGGCCATCACATCCAGCTGCAGCTTCTGAACAGTCCTCAAGAGAAGCCTCATGTAGAGGGCAGTGCAGTCTAGTCTCAAGGTAATGAAGGCATGTATGATGGTTGCCAGATCCAAACATAAATAAGAGGCTGGAGCCTTCTCAACAGATGGAGTTGGAGAAAAGCATTTCTGGTTACCACAGCTACCTTGGATTTATTATATGCTTCATTTTTATTTTTATTTAAAAAAAACCCTCTTCTGAATTGAAAGAGAATAAGTACCAGCTCTAGGCAGGCTAAAATTCAAGATTAGTAGTAGCAGATGTTTCCAAATTATGGGGTGCAACATTCACAATGTGACTATGGTCCTGCAATCCCAGCTGACATTAGCTACATTTTGCTTGTCTTTGAGAATGGGTGTTTTTAGATGGAGCGGGCACCAGAGCAGGTACATGGGTGACCCAAAACAGAGCTGCACACACCCACAGGTTTGACTGCATTCAGAAAGACAGCCTGGTGGGCAGCTGAACTGAGAAGGCAGGCAGAAAACACACTTACCCCTGCTCTAGGATGGGAAAGTCCTGGCTTGGGAAAACACAGACAGGCAAGCCAACCCTGGATTCCTACCATGTGACTTGCTCTGATAACCATGGCAATGGGACATGGCAGCAGCAGCTGCTTTGACCATTTGGTCTCCTGTTATCTATGATCCAGGTGGAATCATGTTTAACTGGGGCTCGCAGACCTATTTAGATGGACAGGGTTCTATGTTTCTCCATTGCTGGGGGTTTGGTCAGTTCCCTCAGCAAGGTGTGGTCAGGAATCTTCTGGAGCACCACCTACAGGGATGCCCTGGAGCAGCCGCCACCTGCTCTGCCTTGCACATCTGGAAGTTGCTCTTCAGATGGACCCAAGGATGAAGTGGTCTGGTTTAAGCAAAAGAGGAGCTGCTGTCCATCTGTTTACACCCTGTCTTAAGTCACAGGATTATATTTCAGTCTCAACCAGTGTCAAAGAAGCAATAATTTAGTGAACCATTCACTTGTAGGTCTTTTCAAACAGAGGTAAATGAAAACATTAACTAAAAGTTTGAATATACTTGTGTTTGGTCATTCACTTGTTGACATATATAATTACTAGTGATTGACAGTATCCTTGTAGAATACAGAGTACTCTTGTCTGTAGTCCTGTTCAGTTGCTTTTAACATTATGTTATATACATTTTAAAAGCCTATCCCATGTATAAGGTACCACCCACTGTAAAACTAATGTTTCAAATAAATAAATAAATAAATAAATAAACAGACTAAAGACAGCTTGCTAGTTTCCTCCTCATTTCTGATTCCAAAGGTGATAATTCAGAATTAGACAAAGGGATTTTTCTTAAGAAATAGATGATAGAAGTTCTCATTTAAGAGCATTTATTTATTTATTTTATTTCCACCATTTATATCCCGCCTCTTCTGCCTAAGCAGCTTGAGGCGGCTTACAAAAATTACAATATTAAAAATATATATAAAATATATAAAATACATAAAAGGGAGGCATAAAAGAGAATAAAAAACCCCATCCTCCCCCAACCATCCTCACCCTCCTTCACCCATTTCTTCACCAAAGGTTTGGCGGAACAGCCAGGTCTTGCAGTGCCACCAAAATAAGGCAAGGTCCGGGGCCACCAGTACATTACAAATGCAACGAGGACATAGAGGGAAGCTTATCACTTACTTTAAAAATGGAAAAACTATTCCATTAAATTTCATTTTAAACTTTTCTGTGGCCTAATTTAAAGTCATCTAGGAAAGCACATAGTCTGTGGAGTGAACAAAAGATGTAGCGAAGCCAGAATCTACATTTAGCAGCTTCTTTTTTTATTATTTTTAAGGCACAATCAGAACTGTTACACTCCAGTGAAATAATTCAATATGCACTTGACAAAAGGGAGGAGAAAAAACGTTGCAAATAGAAGTAACCTTCCCAAAACAAATCTAAAAAATCTTGAAATACTAAATTGTATTCATTGGGGCTGCACGAGATAAGTGATGTGGTTAAGATTGGGTTTTGTTTTATTCTTTCCTTCTCTGTTAGAACTAATTTATCTCTAGCTGTCTCCTTCAGAAAAGGATTTTGTGTGATGTGTCCACAGTTTCTGGCTAAAATTAGTCCATGTCATAAGTTGTCTGTATTGCTAGTATAAGTCCATGGGCAATGGCACAATGACAAAGCATGGTCCCAAAGTCCTTTGCTCTTACAGTGTTACTGATTTCTAGTGAGCTTGATCATAAAACAAGAGACATTTGACCTTATTTGACATGCATTTAACATTATTGTTTCCTTAAAAGAGTTTCTAAGATACTGCTACTTTTCCCTCCACTCTTCCTTGCCCTGAAGCAATTTTAGGGATTTGGTATAGCTGAATGAGTGCTAGCCACAAGAGGTTCTGGATTTGATGACTAGGAGATCAGGAGAATAAAATGACAGCTTGTAAAACAAAGAAAAAACATCATTAAGGTTGCATAGCACTGACAGGATTCCCTACCCAATTCCCAGACCACTACTACTTGCCATCTAAAACTGCACACACACACACACACACACACACAAAAGCTGGCTGCAACCAGCCTGTTGGAGAGCTGCTGCTGTCCTCCTTTGTTCTTGTCTGTCTTCCATTTGTTCCTCTCTTTTCCACCTCTGGGAGGCAAAATCCAAGCAATTCAGTTTCACCAATCAAAGGCAGGGTCACAGGAGCAGGCTATCCCTCCCTCCTTGGCTGCTAGAAGTCAACCAGTTTCTTTGCTGGCTTCTCCATCCAAAGCTGGAAGATGAAGAAAAATGAGTCTAAAGAAAAAGGAGCCCCAGAGAGAGAGGGAAGCAGTATGGAAGGCATAGCTGTAAGCCCTCCAAATTGACAGGAAGGCTAGAAAGAATGAAACACATAATGTAGATGGACCAGGAGCTTTCTTGAAAACCTGAAAATTCAAAAGAAAACTTACAGGAAGAACAAAGAAAGAAATCTAAATAAGAATCGGTATAGGGAAATAGTGAGGACATGGTGGAATAAAACCAAAAGAGCAAAGAGATCAAATAAGTTATAATAGCAAGGGATGCAAAAAAACAAAACAATAAGGAGTTATGTAAGCCCGGTCAGCAGCACAGAGGGGACCAGGCAATGCACCGTTCAGGGCACCGGGGTGGCGGTGAGGGGCCGCTCATGGATGGTTCCGTGAGTGCTCCAGGGGCAGCGACCACTGTGCTAGCGCTAGACGCTCCCAGGTGAACAGACCCCTTCAGAAGCCTCAGGAGTGCATATGAGCGTCCACCAGGAAGTGGGGAAGGAGCAGATCTGCTCTGGTGGACGCAGCCTGCAGAGCTGGAAGGTTCCTCACTGATCGAAGGGAGGCGAGCTCCACAGCGGAGGGGTCCCCGGTCTGGAGTGGGCCACCAACCTCAGGGGACAGTAAGCCCAGTTCCCACAGGAGGGCCCCCATGTCTGAGGGTGCATGTGGGATGTTGCGGGCATGCAGGAGGCTGCCAGTTTACAGGGCAGCAAGAGGGACCCCCGGACAGCAAGGCGAGGCCGAACTCGGGTTGCTCCATTTTCAGGCGAGCCGCTGTTAACTCCGCAGTGGTCCACAGCACAACAACGGCAGACAGATGCCCCCAAGGAGGTTGGTACAGGGAGGTGAAGCCGAGCTCGAGGGAATGGCCCCAGAAAGTTAGGGCACCGACCTGGTGACCCATCATCCACATGTACTGCTACAGGAGCCGAAAGCCATCCTTCACTGACAGGGGGTCACCAACCAACAGCTGAACATTGGGGCTCAGCCAGAGGTCCACCAACAGCATGTCCGCACAGGGCGACTACCCCTCCCGTGCATCTCCTGCTGAGGGCTCGGCAGAACAACCAGTCATGGTAGGAGTGGGGCCCACTCCGGTGAAGCAACAGGCAGGAGACAGAGGGCTGCAGTGACTAGGACCCTCCAGTGGTAAAGCTGGTCAGAGTGGAAAGGGACTGGATGTTTACCTGAGTAAAGAAGGATTTAGGGATGCCTGGTCGGTCAGTATAGAAGATTTCCTGGGGAAGATGGGAATCTCCCTGCAGTATATACAAAGGAAGCAGCCAGATAGTGCTTTGCGAGAGGTGCTGACTCACCTTAAAGATGTGGCTAGGCAGCAGGATTTTGTGGCAGTAAACGCAACTCTTCATCTTCGTGATTATCAGCTTTGGGCCCCAGAGGTAGGGCGTATGGCAGAATACCTGGTAGCTACTATCTCCCCGAGGGCCAAATATCTCATCATGTGTGCGGATTAAATGCTCTCCCTACTCAGGTGTATGAGGGAAGATTGGAAGGATTATCTTTCTCAGAGAGACTATGCTCATTTGACGGTACAATTTTGAAGACTGCTCAGCATGTATTATTTGAATGTCACCTGTACGATGTTTTGAGGGGAAAATATCTGTGTACCCTCTTAAAAGATTATCCAGGTAGGTCTTCTCATGGCCAACTGATTTATGCGCTCACTAACTCTACCTATTTATACTCGTTTGTTATGAGGCAGTCATTTATTGAATTTCGAATTAAGTAGGTTTTGGATGATTTAGTGTGGGTTACTAGATATTTGGAAATTTTGTATATACTTTTGTAGTAGGGATGTGGATATGTTTGTATTTACTTTATTGCTGGAAGACTTTTGGATTTGTGCGTTTATATGTTTATTTGTGCTATAGCCTTTGGCTTGGCTTAATAAAATTTTGATTTGATTTGATTTGATTTGTGACTTGGACGAGCATGTAACAAGTGGCTACCCTCGCCCACAGGTGGCATTGCATGCCAGAGATAGGCCGGCCCGCTGCGGCTGGAGTGCTGCACCCCACACACAGGACAGAAGGGATGCAGCACAGGCGAGGAGAGATGAGGGAGGACATGGCCAGGCACTGTGCCAGGCCAAGGAGCCGAGCCAGGCATTGTGTTCACACCACACACAGCTGCAGCATGCAAAGGTGGGCCATGGCGGAGGGGCTGTAGTGCGGGTGCAGAGGCAGCAGTACCCTGGGGTGCACACGGTCCCATCCCCCTCGGCGGGCATGTGGTCGTCGCACTCACAGGGATGATCAGCCAGGCCTGGCAACGGGTGACAGCCCCAGAACATCCCCAGTGCAGCACCAATCGGTGTCCTGCCCCCACCAGGCTACACAGTACATAGGTGACCCGATGCAGGTGGTCAGGCATGAGTTGGATGGACTGTAGCACGGGGTTGAGCAGGAAACAGAGAATGGTGACACCGAGATGGGTGGACACAGAGGAGCATCTGCTATACCAGGGGAAAGTGGTCCGTGGACACAGGCCACACAGCGGAGCACGCTGCGGCCAGGGAATATGCCAGTGGGGGGTAGCTGGGAGTGGGGAGCTGCTGAACCATGATGCCAGAGAATGAGTACCCACAGTCCAGGGATGTGCTGCTGCGGCTCCTGGGTGCAGCCCTCCTGCTTCTGCACATGCTGCTACAGCAGATAGCCCTGGTCCGCCTGCCAGTTTGAGACTCTGTCCTCCTGGGCGCATGGCGGTGGAGGGCAGAAAACCTCAGGAGGGAGGCAATTGTCCAATGAGTGAGGCGCACAGCTCTCTGACGTCGTGCCCTGTTGGGTTCCATGGTGTCACAGAAAGGCCAGCTCGTCCTGGCCTGATGTACCCTCCCACCCATCGATGGGTGTTTCCGGGTGTTTGTGGGTGGGTGGTGTCCATATAAAAGTGGCCTAAAAGTTCACGAGTGGGTGGGGATGCATGCACGACCCACCCACCCACACCCGCCAACACCCACAGAGCAGCCGCGAGGGAGACGACACCCTCCATGGATGAAGATGTGTGGAGATGGGTGTCCAACACCCGAGTGTTGTGAAAAAGTCAAAACACCCACACCCATGTGGAATGGACTGGCGGAGTCCCACTGCACTGGCACCATGGGGCACGCACGTGATGCCACGCAGACACGCCCACAGGGTGGGGGAATGCTGGACGTCCGGCCGAGAACCCGTAAAGGAGGGAGGAACCACGGCACACACGTGCGGTAACAGGAAGCCCCACAAGAAGGCAATGGGAGCAAACGCCGCCCCATACAGGAGAAGGGGCCGGGTGAGCTCGGGGACCCTGGGCCACCCAGGGGGGAGAAGCCCCAGCAAGTTGGTGCAGGAGGGGATACGCCCTAGGCAGAAGGCACAGGGGGGTTACTAGACCACCAGCAGGGGGGGAGCTAGTGGGAACAGGTGGGGGAAAGTTCCAGGAAGTAACACGGCACACATGTCCTGGCACAGGGCAGAGCGTCCAAACCGGTGGGTCCCCCGGTTAATGACTCCCAGTCCAGCACCTTCCAAGGGCATGGCCAAGGAGCAGCAGCGAGAGTGAGGTGAGCATGAGGGCACAACCCCCACCCCCCAGGAGGGGAGGGCCACGCACCAGGCCCGACCACTAGGCCCAGGGACACAGAGCTGGAATCAGCAGTGTAACCCGGTTTCCTGTCCCCTGCAGGACAGCTCCCAGACAATGGAGCCCCACACCACTGGCATGACAGCCAAGGAGGACCTTCCAGACAGTCAGGTGAGCAAAAGGGAACCCCAGTAGGGAGAGGGGGGGCAGGCCCCATGAGTGAGTGGGGCGGCAGCAGGAACTGTAGTAACCCCTATCACACTACCCTAAACAGGACACAATGACCACCACAGTGACCACATCCACAGGGCGGGCCCCATGCCGCCAAGCTGGTTGGTCCCCCACACGTGGGTCCCAAAAGGGGGAGCACTGGTTCAGGCAGGAGGTCAAGGACTTCATACGCGTGTGGGAGTCTGAAAGGGTCCAGCACAACCTGGTGCAAAGCTACAATACCAGACAGCTCTATGAAGCCATCACACAGGAGATGCAGTGGCAGGGGTACAATAGGGATGTAATCCAATGCATGCAGTGGACAAAGGACTTGAGGTTTGGATATAAACATATCAGGGACAATAATCTCAAGTCCAGCCGGGCCATGCGCACAGCCGAGTTCCAGGAGGAGCTGGACAAGTTCCTCTGCATGGATGGGGACATTGTGGCATCCCGCACACATGGCAGTGCCTTTGCCAGGGGCAGGGGCAGGGCCAGCACCCAACCCCCCCCCCAACAGACCCCACAGAGCAAGGGAGGAGGGTGCTTCTGGTGAGGCCAGCCACGAATAAGGAGAGGAGATTCCCATCCCAGAGGGGCAGGAGGCACCCAGGGGTTCGAGCGTGGGACCGCCACACTCTGCGAACGCCCATAAGACCCACAAGACGTCCTGCCACAGGGACAGGGGGCACATGCGGAGCACGTGGAGACCCGGGATGGCCCCCAGGAGGTGGAGGAAAAGGATCCATGTATGATCACCCCAGCGGAGCCAGGGGGGTTGGGGGTGGGAGCAGCTCAGACAGAGCTGCTCGCCCAGGGCCGGGGGCCAGCAAACAGTAATGGTACCCCCTCTGTAAGGGAGCAGGGATCAAGACCTCCGGTAGGGAAGAGGAAACCCCCAAGCTCCCCCGGGCGCAACCCGCGATCAGAGGACCCCCCCTCCCTCACGCTCAGATGAAACTCACGGCCAGGGAAGCTCCGAGGGCTGAGACAGAGCGCCGATGGAGGCCCCGCCCCCTGCAGAGTGGCGCAACACTGCAGAGACAGCTGTTTCCCCTACAGTCACAGGGGGAAGCGGAAACGCCCCCCCACCAGCCAGGGAGGCCACGCCCCCTCCTCAACGCCGCTCTGCGCAACTGCAGCAACACCTGGGGCAGTAACATAAAAGGCTGCCACAGACAAACCTCACCGCTGGTGATCGGAGCCTTGTGCCCGTGAAACTGGCCCCTATCCTTCCTTGTTGGTTGCTGGTGCGGTTCCCTATCCCTGCAGAGAGTTAGAGTTTGTTTGGAGAGAGCAAGGTGAGTGATTGCGCTGAGTGTTTGTGGGCATGAGTGAGATTAGCAGAGTAGGTGCGGTGTGCGGGTGAGTTTCCTGTGGGGGGGGGCTGGGGAGCACCTCCTGGGCCCCGCCCTTGGCATGACAGACCTCTCCCACCTCCTTCCGACCCTGGGCTGTGCACTGTTCCCTTTCCCCCACAGCGTGCACTCTGCCTTCCCTCTCCCATCCCCCGTGTGCGTGGTGAGCGATCCCTGGCAGCAAACAAGGCATACGCTCACTCACAGGCCCGATGATGATATAGGCTGGGGATTTATTATCCCGCTAGCCCTATTCCAACCTGAGGGCACGTTTTCCAGGTACTGCCTTGCTGCCTCCCCTTCCCCGCCGTTGTGCGTGTGTGGAACTCGCATCCTCTTCCCCTTGAGGATCCAAGCTTACCCCCTTGGACTCTCACAGTATCACCAGCCTAAAAAATTCCCTCCCGTGTGCCCCGTGGTTAGGCTAGGGCAAATGATGGAGCGATTATCAGCAGAGGTCCAAGAATTGACCCGCATTGTCAAGTCCCTGGCCATGGAGGTGAAGGACCTTAAGGAACAGCAGGGGGGGGCAAGGGGCAGAAGCCCCACTCGTGCAGGCGGACAACCCTCCCCCGCCGGAACCTCCGGGTGCAGGGGCTCAGGAACCAAAAGGGCCCAAGATTAACAAATATGCCAGGGATCGACGTCAGTTTCAGGGGTTCTTAGCATTATGCGAGTTGGCCTTTTCCATGCAGCCCCTGACCTATAATACAGATGCTAGGAAAGTGGCCTTTATTATAGGCCTACTGGAGGGACATGCCTTGGTCTGGGCTACCCCCCTGCTCACTAGCAAGAGTGCCCTATTGCAGGACTATGCAAAGTTTATACAAGAGTTCACCTTTCTGTTTGACTACCCGCATAGAACGCAAGATGCAGAGACAGCGATTGTGAGGTTGAAGCAGGGCCGCGGGCCGCTCTTGGAATATGTGACCCGGTTCCAACAACTGGCAGTCAACTTAAATTGGC
This sequence comes from Sphenodon punctatus, assembly GCA_003113815.1. Taxonomy (NCBI): domain Eukaryota; kingdom Metazoa; phylum Chordata; class Lepidosauria; order Sphenodontia; family Sphenodontidae; genus Sphenodon; species Sphenodon punctatus. Next base: position 3,345,916 of record QEPC01002494.1, read on the forward strand.
CCGACCATGTTCTTCGTGTCATGTATCGACGAGGGCTGAGCGAAGAAATTAAAGATCAGCTCGCCATCACCCCGCTGCCGGAAACCTGGGGAGCCCTGGTTACCCTTACCATCCAGATCGATGAACGGCTGGGAGAGCGGAGAAGAGAGCGCCGCCAAGAACCGTGGCGACCCCTGGGAACACGGGGGGTGACTCCTCCCCCGCCAAAGGGGGAACTGGGGCGTGAGGCAGAGCCTGAGCCCATGCAGATTGGGGCCTCCCGAGGGCTGTTGACGTCAGCCAAATGAGAACGTTGCCGACTTTTGCTGCTGTGCTTTTATTGTGGAGAGGCAGGCCATTTTGCTCGGGAATGCCCCTCTGCACCTCCCCTTCGTAGGGACCCGGGGAAAGGGCAACCCCGGGAATTATAGGGAAATTCCCGGGGGTACAAGGATCTAGCCTACTACTAGGGACACAAACCCTAAACACGGATCCCGGGGCCCCCACCCACGTGTGCGTCCCTGTTACCCTGGGAATCGAGCCCACTCGGAGCCTGGTCACCTGGGTGCTTATCGACTCCAGGGCATCAGGGAACTTAATGGACCAAGGATTCCTGCAACACTATGGCATTCCACACCGGCCCCGGGCCGTTCCCGAGCAGGTGGACACGATAGATGGCTCCCCCCTGAGTTCGGGTCCCATCGTACAGCAAACTCAGGACCTGCAAGTGGCAATTGGAAGCCATACAGAGCAGCTACACTTTGATGTCATCGCCTCCCCCCTGTTCACCCTCGTCCTCGGGATATCCTGGTGGCGGAAGCATAACCCGAGTATTCATTGGTCCCAGGAGACCGTTAAATTCCCTATGGAGGCTTGTCGCACCAACTGCCTTTTAACCCAGCCGGCATCGACCATCATGAGCACCCAAGGCCGGGAAACTCTAGAGAACCTGCCTTTTCAATATGCGAACATCCGCGAAGTATTTAGCAAAATGGAGGCTGAGACGTTACCGCCCCATAGGCCGTATGACTGTCCCATTGAACTGATGCCTGGTACCGAGCCCCCATATGGTCGAATATATGCCCTCTCGGCCCCGGAGCTAGGGACCTTGAAGGACTACGTGGAGGACAACCTACGGCGCGGGTTTATACGACACTCTACGTCCCCTGCCAGGGCACCACTGTTTTTTGTTCCCAAGAAAGACGGTGGGCTACGCCCATGTATCGACTACCGGGGATTGAATGCTATTACCATAAAAAATCAATACCCGCTCCCGTTGATCCCCGAACTTCTGGATCAGTTACACGGGGCCAAGGTTTTTACCAAACTTGATCTCCGAGGTGCGTATAACCTGCTTCGCATACGCCCCAGAGATGAGTGGAAGACGGCGTTTCGCACTCGCTACGGACATTTTGAGTACCGTGTGATGCCGTTTGGCTTAGCGAACGCTCCAGACACCTTTCAACACCTAATCAACGATGTGCTCCGTGACATGTTGGACACCTATGTGGTGGCCTACCTGGATGACATTTTGATTTTTTCTACTACTATGGAGGAGCACGTCTAACAGGTGTGCAACGTCTTGCAATGATTACAACAGAATCGGTTGTTCTGTAAATATGAGAAATGCACGTTCCATGTTACGACCATCGAATTCCTGGGATTCATCATTTCTCCCCAAGGAATCAAAATGGACCCCAAGAAGGTCGAGGCAATTGTTCAATGGACCCCCCCTCGGTCAGTAAAGGCTCTACAGCGGTTCCTTGGAACCACAAACTATTATAGACAATACATCTCCCAGTACGCACAGATGACGGAGCCCCTAACCGCACTTTTATGTAAGGGAGAAACGTATGATTGGAGCCCTGACTGGCAACAGGCCTTCGAGCAACTGAAGGCAACGTTTATGCGCGCTCCGATTCTACACCACCCCCGGTCCGAACAACCTTTTACCGTGGAGACGGATGCCTCGAGCATCGCGATTGGGGCCGTGCTCCTCCAACAAGGGTCCGAGGAAAGTTCCCTATTGCCCTGTGCTTATTATTCGAGACAACTGACGAGTGCTGAAAACAACTACACCATGCTGGACCGGGAACTCTTGGCCATAAAAGCAGCGTTTGAGATGTGGAGACAGTACTTGGAAGGCGCTAGACATCCAGTGACGGTGGTAACGGACCACCGCAACCTGAGGTATCTTCAGACTACACGGTTTACCACGGCTCGACACAGGCGCTGGGCCTTGTTTTTTACCTGGTTTCACTTTCAGATTCGATACCGGCCGGGACATCAGAATCGTTTCCGATGCCCTCTCACGCTGCACCGAAGAGGGAGAGCCTCCCGACAACAGGGGGGGTTTAATTCTGGAGCCTCGAGCCTTTCCGGCCACCCTGATCATGGCAGCCCAGTTCAAGCAACAAGCTCAACAATATGGAGCTGCCGTATCGCCGAAGGCCCATAAAGGTCCTGCCGGGCTGTGGTATTACCAACAGAAGTTGGTGGTACCTCCGAAGGCCCGAAAAGCCATATTATGGGGACACCACGATGCACCCCTCGCAGGACACCCCAGGGTGTGGCGCACAGTAGCGCTAATTTGGCAATCCTTTTGGTGGCCTACCCTGAACCAAGACGTACAATAATACCTAAAGGAGTGTGAGGTCTGCGCTCGCACCAAGGTGCCTCGTCGAAAACCGCAGGGCTTACTCCAACTTGCTCCCATGCCACAAGGGCCGTGGCAACGGATTGGGGTAGACTTCATTGTAGACCTGCCTTCCTCCACCAACAACACTGCGGTCCTGGTAATCGTGGACTATTTTACCAAGCTTGGACACTTCATAGCTACCCCAGGGCTACCCTCGGCCATAGGCATGGCACAACTACTTTTGCACCATGTGATCAAGCTCCACGGAGTTCCAATGGAGATTGTATATGATCGAGGACCACAGTTTACCTCCCGCCTCTGGAAGGCCCGACTACAAAAACTACAAATCAAACCATGCCTCACATTGGGGTACCATCCACAAGCCAACGGCCAAGTAGAATGAGTAAACCAGGCGTTGGAACAGTATCTCCATTGTTATACGGGATACCACCAAGATGATTGGTATGATTTACTGCCGATTGCAGAGTTTACTTACAATAACACGTTGAATGTGTCCTTAGGCAACTCCCCCTTTTTTGTCACCTACGGGTATCATCCGCCATTATGCATCCCCGAAATCACTACCTGTTCCGTCCCGGCTGCTGGCGCCCTCATCTTGCGAATCCAGAAAGCCCAAGGGGTGGCAAGAAAGATGCTCCAACAGGCGCGCCAACAATATAAAAAGTATGCGGACCAACACCGACAGGAAGCACCCTGTTATTCACAAGGGGTCTGGGTATGGATAGACCGGCGCAACTACCCCTCAGCACGACCTTCCAAGAAATTAGACGATCGATATATGGGGCCATTCCCCATTCTGCGTAAGGTCAATGAAGTAGCTTATCGAGTGAAGCTTCCCCTCCACTCACGAATACACCCAAAGTTTCATGTATCCATGTTAAAGGCCGCCCAGGCCCCGGCGCAGACACCACCCAAGGCCGTGGTAGCCACACCGGTGACACAGGAATACGAGGTAAGGCAAATACTCGACGCCAGGCGCCGACATGGCCACCTATGGTACCTTATTGATTGGAAAGGCTACGGGCCTATGGAGCGCTCCTGGGAACACGCGTCTGATGTTCACACACCCCGCCTGATGCGCGCCTTCCATACTTGCTACGCACTAAAACCACGGCACTTCATTGTTCATCGGCCTTGGAGGGGGGGTGCTGTAAGGGAGCGGGGATCAAGACTGCCGGTAGGGAAGAGGAAACCCCCATGCTCCCCTGGGCGCAACTCGCGATCAGTGGACCCCCCTCCCTCAGGCTCAGATGAAACTCATGGCCAGGGAAGCTCCGAGGGCCGAGACACAGCGCCGACGGAGGCCCCATCCCCCGCAGAGCAGAGCAACACCGCAGAGACAGCTGTTTCCCCTACAGTCACAGGGGGAAGCGGAAACGCCCCCCCACCAGCCCGGGAGGCCACGCCCCCTCCTCGATGCTGCTCTGCGCAACTGCAGCAACGCCTGGGGCAGTAACATAAAAGGCTGCCACAGACAAACATCGCTGCTGGTGATCGGAGCCTTGTGCCCGTGAAACTGGCCCCTATCCTTCCTTGTTGGTTGCTGGTGCCGTTCCCTATCCCTGCAGAGAGTTAGAGATTGTTTGGAGAGAGCAAGGTGAGTGATTGCGGTGAGTGTTTGTGGGCGTGAGTGAGATTAGCAGAGTAGGTGCGGTGTGCGGGTGCGTTTCCTGTGGGGGGGGCTGGGGAGCACCTCCTGGGCCCCGCCCTTGGCATGACAGACCTCTCCCACCTCCTTCCGACCCTGGGCTGTGCACTGTTCCCTTTCCCCCACAGCGTGCACTCTGCCTTCCCTCTCCCATCCCCCGTGTGCGTGGTGAGCGATCCCTGGCAGCAAACAAGGCATACGCTCACTCACAGGCCCGATGATGATACAGGCTGGGGATTTATTATCCCGCTAGCCCTATTCCAACCTGAGGGCACGTTTTCCAGGTACTGCCTTGCTGCCTCCCGTTCCCCGCCATTGTGCGTGTGTGGAACTCGCATCCCCTTCCCCTTGAGGATCCAAGCTTACCCTCTTGGACCCTCACACCCTCCCATTGCAGCTCAAGTCAGCCTGGAGGTGCACAAGGTGGAGGTTGTGGAGGAGGAGGACGATGAGGGGGCCCAGGCAGTGCCCCCACCACCAGGTGTGGCACCCTCCATGGGAGGGCTCTGAGGCCATGGAGGGCCCGGGTGTGGAGGGGGGAAGAGGTACAGGGGGAGGCCAGCTGGGGGTGAGCAACCCCAAGCATCAGGGCCCAACAAAGGTGGGGTGAGAGGGGCAGGTGGAAGAGGCTGGTGGACCCACAGCAGCCCCCACGGAACACAGAAAAGACCCGGGCCCCACCTGCAGATCTGCATCTGGGGGGTGATCCCACAAGAGATCAGGGCAGGGGGGTCCATGTGCCACCATGAGGTGGTGCCTGTGCCACCATGAGGGCAGCCTCATGGTGCCTGTGCCACCATGAGGACAGCCTGCCGACTCTGCAGGCAGAGAGTCTGTGGGCGGAGGTCTGTGGGCAAAGGTATCTGCTCAGTGTGTGATTGTTGCAGCATCCCTCTGTCCCCTGCTTGTTGCTTCCCCAGAGCGAGCCCCACTTCTGCCATGGCTGGTTATTCTGTGGGGCCCTCAGCCTATGATGTCAGGGATGGGTGGTTTCCCTGTGTGGACATGCTGTTGGGGACCCTCTGGCTGAGCCCCAACATGCAGCTGTAGGTGGGTGAGCCCCAGTCCTGGGGGATGGCTTCCAGCTCCTGTCATGGTACTTGTGGACTATGGATCACCAGGTCGTGGCCCTGGTGTGCCGGGCCCATTCCTTTGAGCTTGCCTTTGCCCCCCTATGCCAGCCTCCTTGGGGGCACCTACCCGCCATTGTGGTCCCGTGGACCACTGGGGAGGTAACGGCAGCTCGCCTGCTGACAGAGCTACCCGGGTACAGCCTCGCCTTGCTGTCTGCCCCCCACTCCCCCTGTTGCTGCCCAATACACAGGCATCCTCCTGCATGCCCGCGGCATTCCGCGTGCACCCTTGGATGTGGCGGCCCTCCTGTGGAACCTGGGCTTGCTGTCCCCCGAGGTTGGTAGGCCACTCCAGACCGGGGACCCTACCGCTGCAGATCTTGCTGTACTTCTATCGGTGAGGGACCTTCCAGCTGTACGGGATGCAGCCACAGGTGCAGATCCTCTCCTTCCACACTACCTGGTGGATGCTCATATGCGCACCCAAGTCTTCCAAAGGGGTCTGTTTGCCTGGGTGGGATGGTTCTGCAGCTGGAGCGGGCGGCATGGGACATGCAGGCAGTGGGGTGGCTGTTCGATGGCATCTGTGAGTGTGATGCCTAAATGTTGAAAATCCTGCGTCCATCTCCCGGCGGAGGTCATCTACCAAGGCCACCAACGCCATCTCAGTGCCATATCTGGGGCGGAACCCAGATTGAAAAGGGTCTAGGAAACCGATGCTGTCCAGATGTGCCTGGAACTGGAGTGCCACTGCCCGCTCAATAACCTTCCCTAAAAAGGTTAGAGACAGGTCAGTAGCTGCCGAGCACCTCCACGTCAAAAGATGTTTTTTTCAGCAGGGGCGCACCACAGCCTCCTTGAGGCAGGGTGACAGCCTCCCCTGCTGCAAGGATGCATTCACTACCCTCGCCAGCACCGTCCCCAATGTCTCCCTTGAGGCTTTCACCAGCCATGACGGGCAACGATCAAGTTCACAACAGGTGGCCCTCACAGACCCCAAGACATCCGCCATATTGGCAGGCGTCACTTCCTGAAACTCCCACCACAAAGCTGGAGCAGATGGGACCTTCATCCCCTTGCACTCTTCCCCTACTGCCCCTAATCCAATGTCGAAGTTGGTCTGAATCCAAGCAATCTTGTCTGAGAAGTAGTTGACAAACTCCTTACAGCGGGCTTGGAACAAATCCCCATCCAGGCAGAGGAAGGCCGGACTAACCAGCCCCCGCACCACCCGAAACAGCTCCGCCGGACGTGACTTCACAGACGCTATGAGGATGGCAAGGAACTCCTTCCTTGCCATCCTCACAGCCTCAACATAGGACTGCAAATGGGCCCTATGGAGAAGACGGTCAGAGTCAGATCGAGTCCAATGCCAGCGTTGCTCTCGCCTCCTGCCTACACGCTTCATACACCGCAGTCCCTCAGTAAACCAAGGGGCCCTGCGGTGACAAGACCGAGGCAGAGGGCGTCTCGGAGCCACTCTGTCAATGGCCTCCTGCAGCAAGCTGTTCCAATGCTGGACTAGCTCATCCACAGAGTGACCGTCCAAGTCCAAGGTTAACTCCCTCAGGACCTCTTAGAACCGCTGGGGTTCCATCAGCCTTTGAGGGTGGACCATCCTAACTGGTCCTTTCCTCTTCTGGAGGGGGTGCGCTAGAAGATTGGCCTGAAGGAGGTAATGGTCCATCCATGACAAGGGCACTGCTGTAACCTCCCCCACAACCGGACCCCCCACCTCAAGTCCAGAACCGAAGATCAGGTCGAGGGTATGCCCCCCCACATGGGTCAGGCAGATCACCTCCTGGGGCAAATGCATGGTTGCCATGGCGGCCATTAATTCTTGCTCCACCCCGACAAGACCGGCATCGGCGTTGATGTTGAAGTGCCCCAGAACCAAGGTCCTAGAGGAAACAAACGCCACCTCTGAGGCCAGCTCTGCTAGAGCAGTAAGGGATGCCGCTGGACAGGAAGGGGCCCGGTATACCAATAGCACCCCTAGCCAAATCAAACACCACGTGAAGGACCTCAATACCCATAATCTCCTGAACTGGATACCTCCTAACAGGCCATTCCTCTCTAAAAATAATCACTACACCACCTCCCTGGCCATCCATGTGGGGCTGGGGCTGCATGGACTACGTGGCCAGAATGAGTTCGGTCAAAGTTGGACCAACCAGCTCGTCCAGCCAGGTCTCCGTAATACATGCGAGGTCCACGGCCCCATACGAGATTAAATCCCGGATAAATGGGGCCTTGTTCACAAAGAACCTCACATTAAACAGCAACAGCCCCCCACATATGGACCTTGGACCCGGCTCTTCCCTCTCCCTCAGTGGGGGGATGGTGACCTGCACTTCCCTCAGACACCTCGGTCCTCTGGGGGCACGCGCCATCCGACCACATGGACTATACCATCCCTGCCCCAGCACCACCCCAATAGCCGCACCCTCCCATCCATCCACTTGGTCCTGGACCCCCAAACCTGGCTGTCTGCCCAGTAACCTTCCCCCACCTCCCACCCCTTCAAAACCTCCCACCCACCCACCCGGGGTGCGGGGCTTTAAAGCCCCTGACTACTTCTGGGTGGGGGAGGGGGCCAGTCAGCTCTCCCAACTGACTTCTCTGCTCCCCTCTGCCCCCGGGACTCATTGCTCCCAATATAATATTTAATTTTACAGTTTTTGAATACCATGGATGAAAGGGATTTTTTTTACATCGAGGAACAAAACAAAACAAAAACCTATGTTTAAAATGATTGACATTTCATATTCACAAACATAATTCAAACCTTTGTTCCATTGAATGAATAATTCAATCAGTCTGTGTTACCACTGCAAAATTTACATCTTCAGATTTTAGTTGTCTTCGCTTCAACATTTTGTTTACTCCAGTATTGGGTACTTTGTTCACTTTGGTGGTGATATTTGGCCATTTTAACATTAAAAAGAATTTTGATTTGTCCAAAGTGAAGCAACTACCTTCACATTTTCATTTTAAAAAACACAGATAATACTGCCAAAATGAACAAAATGCCAAATACTGGAGAAACCAAAATACTGAGAATGAAGAACATAAGCGTTGGCTGTTTTTACACACATATTTCTCCTGCATGTTTTATGTTACTGAACTTTCTGTGTGTCTAGGGCTGCATTCCCACCTGCAGTGGTTGTGGTGGCAGAGGGAGGGCCCAGGAAAGATGTGGCAGTGGTGAGGAGCCGGCTGACAGGAAAAGAGTCAGTGAGAATGGGGATCTACCCCGGCTTCTCTTGCACATGTCAGGGCAGGATTTTGCCCCCTGACATGCAAGAGAGAAGCCACAGCAGATCCCCATTTCCATCGACTTCCCTGGACTCTCCCTCTGCCGCCACCACTGCCGCCGCAGATGGAAACACAGCCTACATCACTCACCCAGATCTGAAACATCTGGCTCTTCGAACTTCTGCATTGAACTTCTCCCAGAACTTTTGTGTGTATAAAGTTCCCCTGGTAAATTGCTTTGCTCCAGGCAGCTGTGATCACCTGGTTTCCATGGCAGCCCCTCGCGTCTACTGCTTCGGCTACTTTAGGCTGCCTCAGGGAAGTGTTTGTGTGAAGAATGCATCCAGGAACTGCCTCAGGGCAGTGTGTGTGTGAGTGAAGAATGCATCCNGCTGTTTTTACACACATATTTCTCCTGCATGTTTTATGTTACTGAACTTTCTGTGTGTCTAGGGCTGCATTCCCACCTGCAGTGGTTGTGGTGGCTACTTTAGGCTGCCTCAGGGAAGTGTTTGTGTGAAGAATGCATCCAGGAACTGCCTCAGGGCAGTGTGTGTGTGAGTGAAGAATGCATCCAGAATTTACTTGTGGACTTGTAAACCCAGAAGATTGAAAGACCATCACATTAAAGTGTGTGTAAAAATGCCCAATGAAGTAACTGAAATACTAAACACAAAAGTACTGATACAAAGAATAGAAACTGTAAATGAAGAAGGAAGTTGGCCTACTAGTGGTAGCACAGTTTTGGGAAGTCAATGGAAAGGGGCATTTGTTACCTCTCACACTTAGACTGTTATAAATAACCCAAGTGGGGCTGTGACATCTGCTGATGGAGTTGTGATACCAATAGCTATTTGTTAGACTTTGACCATCCTTGCTGCTCTTTGTGGCTGTGGGAAATAAATTTGAATCTCAAAATTGGGTCACACAGGCAAAAAGTTTGGGCATCACTGAATTTACACATCACAGTGTTATGACACGCTGTCACTATTATCATGAAAAGGCATAATGCTCATAAATCATGTTATTTAAATGCTTTGCTCCAGAATATGAGTAACAGGAGACATCACATGCTATTCATATTACATCATTTTAAATCATACTGTGGATTACACAGGGAGACTACTCAAATGCTATCATTAGAGATAAACTAGCTAAAGTGTGATTGAGTCTGGAATCTTTTAGTTTTTATGCTGACAAGCTCATGTTGTCAGAACTGTAGGGATGAAGCTTAGCTGACAATGTTGGCAGCAGGCAGTATTTTACACAGCAAGATAACTACCACCTGCTTACTATATCTGAAGAAACAGGAGCAAATGGTATGTAAAGTAAACCTGCAGCTGCCAAGAATTGAAAAGGACATTTACATCATGCTGCCTGCTCATTTTCACTTGTTTTGGCATCATTTTTCATATTAGCAACACCTAGCTTTTCCAAGTCCTTCCAGTGTTTAGTTTGGTTTCTTGTCAGTGGTAGCCTCAAATGATGACATGACAACACTTGGTTTTTTTAAAACAAAAACACTATATGAAAATTGTGTTTTGATTCCCAGTGATTAAGTAATATTAGTGGGGAAAATATTGAGATAGGATTAGTCATCCATTAATAGGTAGAACAATGGTTTCTTGCACACGAGACAGGAGGGGGGCGGGAATTGCCATGAGCAATTCGTCGGCGTCGGCGTCGGCATCGTCGGCGTCGGCGTCGGCGTCGGCGTCTTCTTCTTCTTCTTCTTCTTCTTCTTATTGGCCACCCCCCATGCCTACGGCATCCTGGGGCGGCTCACAACATGTAAAACAATAATAAAACACATACAAACATTATTAAATAACAGTAATTAACCCCCCACCCCACCTCCAAAATTCCCCCCCTCTCTACCCTACCCTCCCACCATCCACTCCAAAGGCCTTGGAAAACAGCCAGGACTTACAAGCTTGGCAAAAAACCATCAGACCCGGGGCCAGGCGAGCTTCCTCTGGGAGGGAGTTCCAGAGTTGCGGCCCGGCCACCGAGAATGTCCTCTCCATTGTGGCCCCCCGTTTAACATGGGGGACCTCCAGGAAGGCACCCCCAGCAGACTGCAGGGATCACCCTGAGGTGCGGAAGGTGAGGCAGTTCCCAAGGTATGAGGGGCCCAGTCTGTATAGGTCTTTATAGATCAACACCAGCACCTTGAATCTGGCTCGATATGCTATAGGCAGCCAGTGCAGAGTGCGGAGCACAGGTGTTATATGCTCCTGCTGCCTCGTCCCTGTAAGGAAACAGGCCACCGCATTCTGCACCAGCTGCAGCCTCCACACCAGAACCAAGGGAAGCCCCACGTAGAGCCCGTTGCAGTAGTCTAGCCTCGAGGTGATGAAAGCATGAATTAGAGTGGCGAGGTCGGGCCTGGAAATGTATGGGTGCAGCCTCCGTACCAGATACAGCTGGCGAAAGGCAGCTTTAGCCACCACCTCCACCTGCCAATCCAGACAGAGGCCCGGATCCAAAACCACCCCCAGTCTCTGAACCTGTTGGGCTATGGGAGGGCAGACCCCCCACTACCACCATGGGAGGGCACCCTCCTCTCCCTACCCACCACCATCAACTCCATCTTATCAGGATTGAGCTTCAGTCTGCTCTGCCACATCCAATCCACCACAGCCTCCAAACTTTGGGAAAGCAACAAGACAGCAGGGTCTGGGTTGGTCAAAAATGCAAGGTACAGCTGAGTATCATAAGCATATTGGTGACATCGCACCCCAAACCCTCTCATGATCTCCCCCAGGGGCTGTATATACACATTAAACAAAATCAGAGACAAGATCGAACCCTGTGGAATGCTGCAGGTCAAAGCCTGGGAGCATGATGTTTCAGCTCCCAGCACCACCCGCTGACTTCTCCCCAAGAGAAATGAGTGGAACCACCCAAGGACAGTCCTGTCCCGACCCCCCAGTTCTCGCAGCCATTTCAGCAGCCACCCATGGTCCACGGTGTGTAAAGCGGCTGAGAGATCTAACAGGATCAAGAACGTAGAACATCCTGCATCCATCTCCCAGCAGAGATCATCCACCAAAGCCACCATCACTGTCTCAGTACCATAGCCAGTGTGGAACCCAGATTGAAAAGGGTCGAGGAAAACGATATGGTCCAGATGCGCCTGGAGCTGTAGAGCCACTGCCCGTTCAATAACCTTCCCTAAAAATGTAAGATTAGATACAGGACGGTAAGTGGTGAGTGCGTCCACATCCAGCGAAGGCTTCTTCAGCAGGTGACGCACCACAGCCTCCTTAAAACTGGGCAACAACCTCCCCTGATGAAGGGATGCATTAACCACCCTTGCCAGAACCGACCCCATTGTCTCCCTGGAAACTTTTGCCAACCAGGATGGGCACAGATCTAATTCACAACTTGTGGCTCGAACAGACCCCAAGACATCCACCACATCAGCCAGTGTCACTTCCTGAAACTACTCCCAGAAAGATCAACCAGATGGTGCCTCCATAACCTCACACTCCTCATCTACTGCATCCAACCCGGTGTTGAAATTACTCTGGATCTGAGCAATCTTGTCTGCAAAGTAGATGGAAAACTTCTCACAGTGGGCTTGGGAGAAGTCCCCGTCCAGGTGGAGGGAGGCCAGACTGACCAGCCCACGCACAACCTGGAACAGCTCCGCTGGATGCAACTTTGCAGACGCCATGAGGGCAGCAAAGAATTCCTTCTTTGCTGTCCTCACAGGCATTTGCGGTCCTATGGAGAAATTGGTCAGATTCAGAGTGAGTCAGATGCCAGCATCATTCTAGTCGCCTGCCTACCCACTCCATACACCGCAGCCCCTCGGTAAACCAAGGGGACCTGCGGTGATGAGACGGGGGCAGGGGATGTCTTGGAACCACCCTGTCGATGGCCTCCCCCAGCAAGGTGTTCCAATGCTGTACCAGCACATCGACAGAGTGGCCATCAGGTTTCAGGGATAACTCCCTCAGAGCCTCCTGGAACTGCTGCAGTTCCATCAGCCTCCAAGGGTGGACCAACCTAACTGGTCCATTCCCCTTCTGGAGGGGGTGCGCTAGGAGTCTGGTCTGCAGGAGATAATGGTGCATCCATGACAAGGGTATAGATCTCCCATCCCCCACAAACGGATCATCCACCTCAAGGCCAGAACAGAAGACCAGGTCAAGGATATCTCCCCCCTCATGAGTTGGGCAGTTGACCACTTTTGACAAATCCATGGTTGCCATGGCAGCCATGAACTCCCGTTCTGCTGCTACAAGGTCAGCATCTACATGAGTGTTGAAGTCTCCAAGGACTACGGTCCTGGGGGAGTCCAACACTACCACCGAGGCCAACTCTGCTAGAGCGGCAAGGGATGCCGCTGGACAGGAAGGGTTTTATTATTGTTTTATTATGTATTTATTAATATAGTGCCAGCAATGTACCTGGTTCTGTACAATCCACAGTCAGAGACATGTCCCTACCCCTAAGGAGCTTACAATCTGAGAGACAAGGGAGGGGGATATGAGGGAAAGGTAAACATCAGGAAAGACAAGAGTACATTCATGAGGTTGAGAAGTTTCAGAATCGTGAAGTTGCTTAGTTACAGGAAATTAGGTTCTGAGTGAGGGGGAAAGGGTGCAGTATCACTTACGACAAGCTAGGGAAGGTCTGATGGAAGAGGTTGTTTTTCAGGAGGGATATGAAAGTTGGGAGGGAGGGAACAGAGTGAATGTATCCAGGGAGGGAGTTCAGGCATGAGTAGCAGCAAGGGAGAAGGAGCAAAGATGTTTAGAAGAGCAAGGGGTTCACAAACAGGTGAGGGTGGGGGCAGAGCTGGAGCAAAATTCCTGGGCAAGAGTGTGGCGGAATACAAGAGCATAGATATGGGGGAGCAAGGCCATAAAGAGCCTTGAAGGTGAAGACCAGAAGCTTGTGCTGAATGCGTTCCTATAAAAGGACCCAGTGTAGGGCAGAGAGGAGGGGTTGGGCATGGTCAAAACGACAGACAAGGTGAATGATTTTGGCTTCAGAGAACTGAATGAGATGAGGAGCGCCAGATCAGAGCAAGGGAGGCTAGTAAGGAGGAAGTTGCAGTAGTCAAAGTGAGAGATGACTAGAGCATGGAGTATAGGGATGGGCGAAAAGAACGCGGTTCGGATATTCGGATTTTCGGTCGTTCGGTTCGAAACCTGAGTTCGGGTTCAATGGTTTGGTTCAGCCAAGTTCAGTTTGGCCGAACTCGGCCAAACTGTCAAAAATAGCGAAACAGAAATGAAAACGAAATCGAAAACGAAACCTAAATTTCGGCCATGGAAAGACATTTTTCCTGCCCCCAAACTCATCCAAACTCATCCAAGCACAACTGAACTCTTCGGTTGTTCGAGAGTTCAGTTTGGACATTTGGTTCCGACGTCTGAGCAGACTGAGTTCGGTCCGAACTTTGAACATCCAAACCGCATTCGCCCATTGTTAATGGACTAGGGTTTTTGCAGCGGCAACAGTAAGACAAGGCCAGATTTTAGCAATATTGTACAGAGTAAAGTGACAGGATTTAGCAACAGTCTGGATCTGAGGCTCAAAGGAGAGGGAGGAGTCAAAGATTAATCCCAGACTATGGGCCTGAGGGACTGGCTGGATGGTGACTCCCTCAATGGAGGTTAAGAGGGAAGTAGGGGGGAGAGTTTCAGGGGAAAGATGAGTTCAGTCTTGGCCATATAAAGCTTGAGTTGGCAATGAGATACCCAGGCCGAGATGTCAACAAGACCGTCAGCAATATGAGTCTGGATGGAGGGGGAGAGCATGGGAGTGGAGTGATAGTTGTATGTCATCAGCATATAGGTGATACCGGAAGCCATGGGTTTCAATTAGTTTACCCAGAGAAAGAGAGTAAAGGGAGAAGAGAAGGGGGCCCAAGACAGAGTCTTGGGAAACTCCCACAGAGAGGGGAAGTGATGTAGAGGAGGTACCAACAAGAGAAACATTTAAGGATCAGTTTGAGAGATAGGGAAGAGAATCAGTCAAGAACAGTGTCCTGGAAACCAAGGGAGCATAGCGATTCCAGGAGGAGGCCATGATCAATATGTCAAAGGTGCCAGAAAGATCGAGGAGGATAAGAACAGAGTAGACTTAGTTAAGAGAATGTCATTGGTTATTTTGGCAAGGGTAGTATCATTTTAATGGAGAGGGTGGACGTTCGATTGGAGGTGGTCAAGGGAGGAATTTGAAGAGACAAAGTCCAGACAGCGCATGTGGACAGCTCTCTCCAGAAGCTTGAAAGTGAAGGGTAGGAGAAAAATGGAGCAATAGTTGGAAGGTTCTGAGGGGTCAAGAGTAGCCTTCTTAAGAACAGGAGAGACGGTAGCTTGTTTGAAGGTCAATGGAAATGACCCAGTAGAGACGGAGTGATTGGTGACATGCAGCAGAGAAAGTGCAGCGGTGTTAGGAGGCAAGAGGGGATGGGGCCAAGGGGGCAAGTGGAGGGGCTGAATGTAGAGAAAAGGGAGGTGACCTCATCAAGAGAAGCTGGGGAGAAGGAGAAGAGAAGAGAGGCAGAAGAGGTAATATCATGGAATGAGGTGGAGTAGGGAGAGAGTTGAGAATCGATTACATGGTGGAGTTTATTAATCTTGTTGTTGAAGAAGTAAAGAAAATCTTGAGGAAGGGGGTAGGGACAGGAAGGCTTCAGGAGGGAAGAAAATATGGAGAAGAGATGGTGTGGGTTGTGGGAGAGGGATTCAATTAACATGGCATAATAGCGGTTTTTGGCAAGCAAAAAGACATAGCTAAATGCAGAGTGCACAAATCTGAAGTGAGAAAGTCAGAAAATTTACGAGACTTCCGTCAAAGGCGCTAGGCGGCTCAAGAGCAGGATCTGAGGAAGCGGATTGTAGGGGTGAGCCAGATATGGGCTAAAGATAACAAAAAATCCCTGCTGACAAGCGGGACAACATGTGATCCCCATGCCATGATTTCAGCTCACAGCAGTTCCCGTCTCATGTGCAAGCAGCCAATGCCACATTTCCACACTCTCATTGTTCGGACCATGGCAGAAACATGGCAGAATAGGTTCCACAGTAGATCTGTGGTAGGATCACGCGCATAGCAAAAAGCCACACAGCCAGTCCAGAGGGATAATTTTTATTTTTATTTATTTTTTATTTATTTCATGACATTTTTATGCCGCCTCCTCATGCCCATGGCATCTCGGGGAGGCTAACACCATGATAAAACAATAAAATATATTAAAACCAACATCACTTTAAAAAAATTTAACACCCCCCCCAACACTAATCCCACCCTCCAATTCCCCAAATTCCCCACCCCCACCAATCTCCCCAATTTACCCCTCCCTCTCCCCTCCCCTCCAAAGGCCTGGGCCAACAGCCAAGTCTTCCATGCCCGCTGAAAGGTGAGCAGACCTGGGGCCAGGCGGGCTTCCTCCGGAAGGAGTTCCACAACCATGACCCGACCACCGAGAACGCCCTCTCCATGGTGACCCCCCACCTTACACGAGGGACCTCCAGATAGGTGCCCCCAGTGGATCGAAGGGTCCATCCTGAGTCATGGAAGGTGAGACGATACCTGAGATAAGAGGGGCCGAGACCGTATAGGGCTTTGTATACCAGTACTAGCACCTTGAACTTGGCTCATTATGCTATAGGCAGCCAGTGCAGAGAATGGAGCACTAGTGTAATGTGCTCACAACGACCCATCCCTGTAAGGAGATGGGCCGCTGCATTCTGCACCAGTTGCAGCCTCTGAACCAATATCAAGGGAAGCCCCACGTAGAGCGTGTAGCAGTCGTCAAGCCTCGGGGTAACGAAGGCATCGATGAGAGTGGCCAGGTCGGGTCTGGAGATGTATGGGCGCAGTTTCCGCACCAGATACAGCTGGCGGAAGGCGGATTTAGCCACGGCCCCTCCACCTGCTGATCCAGGTGGAGGTCCGCATTCAAAACCAGGACGGGAACAGATCAAGTTGACAACTGGTGGCCCTAACAGACCCCAGAAAATCCTCTGCCTCGGCTGGCATCACTTCCTGAAACTCAACCCAAGATGATGGACCAGACGGAGCCTCCGCAACCTCACACTCCTCACTTACTGCCTTCAATCCAGTGTCGAAGTTGCTCTGGATCTGAGCAATCTTGTCTGCAAAGTAGGTGATAAATTGCTCACAGCGGGCCTGGGACAAGTCCCCATCCAGGCGGAGGGAGGCTGGACTGACCAGCCCCCGAACCACCCGAAATAGCTCCACTGGGCGTTACTTCTCAGATGCTATGAGGGCAGCAAAGAATTCCTTCTTTGCTGTCCTCACAGCCTCAACATAGGACCTCAAATGGGCCCTATGGAGAAGACGGTCAGATTCAGAGTGAGTCCGACGTCAGCGTCATTCTAGCCTCCTACCTACCTGCCTCATAGCCCGCAGCCCCGTGGTAAACCACGGGGCCCTGCGGTAACGAAGCAGAGGCAGGGGACGTTTTGGAGCCACCCTGTCGATAGCCACCTCCATCAAGGTGTTCCAGAACTGGACCAGCTCATAGACAGTGTGGCCATCACACTGGAGTGTGGTGTCAG
Source organism: Sphenodon punctatus (assembly GCA_003113815.1). Lineage (NCBI taxonomy): Eukaryota > Metazoa > Chordata > Lepidosauria > Sphenodontia > Sphenodontidae > Sphenodon > Sphenodon punctatus. Next base: position 3,363,085 of record QEPC01002494.1, read on the forward strand.
GAAACTATCCAGGAAATCAGTGCAGGGGTGCATAGATAAAGGCAAGAGAAAGGCTACACGTGAGACCTGTGAGAGTCAAGCTGGAAGGCAGGAAAATTGGAAGTAGGGATGTGCGAAGGCAGTTTGGAAGTTCAGAGTTTGGACCAGACACGAATAGTTAGGTTGACAGAACCAAATGTGCGAACCTAACTTGAATTCGAATGTTCCGTTCAGATGCGTTCGGTGAGTTTGGAATTGAATTTCCATTGGTTTCAATGGAAAGCACATTATCGACTGTAACTTTTTTGGTTTTTATGCTATGTGGATGAATATTGGGGTGTTTATACCTCCAATATAAAGCATTATGTGTGCCACATTTCAAAAATGATTGGATAAAGGCATCCAATATTAAAAGCAGTTGAATCATTGTATTTTGCAATATTCTACATATACATTCTTAGCTATAACTTCTTTACCTCACATCTAATGTAGGTGAAACTTATCTAGATTATACCCCTTTCCATATTTAATAGTTTTACCAAATTTAAGAAGGATTGGAAAAAGGGTCTTGGTGGTATAAGAAATTAACATATAAATATATGTCTGACTATAACATCTTTGTAATTCAACCAGTGTACATGAAATTTGGTAGGGCTATATATTTCACTTTTATGATCATCTCTGCCAAATATCAGAAAGATTTTTTAAAGGGTCCCAATTTTATATGCCTGTACAACATATGTAGAGAAGGGGCCTATGCCTGGGATTCTCTGATGTCACTTTGGTATAAGATCGGTTTGTGATGCGAATTGGCCAACAGAAATTTCAACCAAATATCATCATTATGTGCTGGGACCATCCCAACAAATCTCCCTCACTTGTTTCTGGGAAGTCAGAAGCATCTGTTTAGGAAAGAGTCAATAGAGATTCTCTGATGTCCTCTGTCTCAGTGCTGCAGGATGTGATTGTGATGATAATTGACCTGCCTGGATGTGTTTAAACTATGTCTCCTGACTGCTGGGATGCTATCTCAGAAGTCCCAGCTATGTTGGTTATGCACGCCACAGGGCCGCCCCCTATGCCCACCTCGAAGCCACTACCAATTGGTCCTGTTAAGGTAGAAGCTTGCAGTAATGTGTTTGGCCATTAAATGTGCCTGTCAGTCTTTGGGGTTGCTCCACATCCTTCCTCCTACAGTCTATTTCCCCCTGCCATGCAGGGTGCCTGTCTCTGACTGGCACTGAATATGCTGATATTCATCTGAATAATGATCTTCACAGGGACAACATCAATTGCATATATATTTGGATCCCTTTATCAAAATCTCATGTACATTTTCTGAAGAGCCAGAAAAGTTCTTTGATACATTCTTGCCAAATATTCTGTAAACAGAATGGAATAACAAAATGTTACAGCTGGAAATGTATTTTGAGGTTAATGTCTTATACCCTTGGGACCCTTTATCCAATCTTTCTGAAAATTAGTAAATTTATTAAGCATATGGAGCAACATAATATTAGCAAGTTTCATGAACTTTAGATGCAAAATAAAGAAGTTGTAGCTATGAATGTGTATGGAACTTTTATTCAAATCACAACATCCAATTGCTTTTGAAATTGGTTTCCATTAGCTAATAGTTTCTAATTTTGGTACACCAAATGCCCTCAATTGGCAGTACAATTGCCCCAAAGTTCATCAAGCTTGAATAAAAAACAAAAATGTTATAGTCAGAAATACGTTTTTAAGTTTTTTCCCTTTATTTCAAAAACCAAATGTTATTTTCAGTTTCTGATTGCACTGAACTAAAGACCAATCTGAGGCCGACCAAACTGACCACTGAATCTGAACTCAAAGTTTGACTTGAACCACTGAACAGCCAAAAATCTGAACCTGGTTCTGATCACACATCCCTAATTGGAAGTAGAACTAAAGATGGATCTAGACACAGAGGAAGGATGGAGGCAGGACTGGAAATGGGGCCAGAGGCAAGGAAGGCTGTATCCAAAACTGGTTTCTCTTAGGTCAGAATGTGGTCCTATGTTCGGAGCAGGTCCATACCTGAGGCCTGTGTCCTTCCCACAGTGGTCTCTGCCTAGCTTTTGCTGGGTGATGCAAAAACATTTCTGGGGCATGAATGTTTCACCTAGGTTCCTCAAACTTTTCCTCTGAGCCATATCCAATCCAGTTCATCTAGTATGATAGTTATTCCTGTACTGTTCAAGTGTCAAGAATGTCATGTTATTCTTGCCTGTGGAGTAGGACTGGTAGGAATGATGGATTGATGATGTGGCCTGGAAATGGATGGGGCATGAACAGTTTATGGAATGGGACCCTGAACACTGGTGTCATGGGATCGAGAGCTCTGTACCCCACTTTAGGCTGTTGTGACTCAGTTTCCTTGGCTTGAAGCTCTCACTGGATCAGCTTTCTCTCTAGAACTGATTGAGCCTGCAAGAGGGAACCTTCTTGTCACCTTTTCAGCCACAGAATTTCCCAGCACAGACTCTTTCTCTCTAGGTTCATCTGTGTTTGTAAACACAGAATTAACCCCAAACTGTGTCACCAACGTTAGGATTAGCAATTCCACTGGACCATACAAAGTTCAGTAAAAAAAAGTTTAATGAATAAATTCTGAATAAGCATAGTACGAGATTATACTCGAGAGTGCAGAAATCAAAACTACATAACCAATAACTCATTCCTATCTGTACTTGTTGTTTGTTTATTGTTGGCCACATGGCCATAACAATACAAATTACAAATTGGAAATTACATCCCAACCAGTAAACACATAAACTCATATACAAATGCAAATAAGCTATGTTCAAATCCTTCATTTAGAATGATACTTTCTCTTAAGAATTCTCACAAATAATAATATATAAAACCAATTTTCAGCATTGAAACACTTACTTTTCTACTCCTATCTTCAGCTTCGGCTTTTAGGCAAATAGACTTTAGTCTAAGTGCATAGATTGCCACTGCCTTTGTTCTATGTTGATTCATATCACTTAATAAGTACTGCAATTGCTGAATTACGGGGCATAGCTGATCCCAAGGCACTATATCTTGTAGTTGGCAATGTTGTTTAGCATATAAAGGGCATTTTAACATATAATGTACCAAATTCTCAACCCCCTTCCCATATGGACAGATAAGTTCTTCGTATGGGATTTGTTTGTATCTTCCCTTAATTACTGCAATTTTCATCATTTGAAACCGTAGGCTAATAAAAGCCTGCCTTAGAGTGGGATCTATATTTGGATTCTCCTAATTTAGGCTTACCCTAATCAAGGTCCAAGGGTACTTCAGTTCATGTCACAACCTGTGATGGAAAACTTGGCCAGGTATCAGTTTTAGAGTTTCCAAAAAGCCTTACTTCATAGTTCTTTTGGCCCAGCCCTTCTCTGGTTGTTAAGATCTCAAGATGCAGATGAAAACTATCCCTCGCTGATCTCAACCCATTCCTTAAATACCATTGCAGGTTTTTTTGTGTGATTTTCCCGCTTGGGGACTCTGTGCTTTCAGTCACGTCCACAAGAAGAAATCCATTTGCAACTCAATGGTCTATGGCTAGTGCCTGTAGAGGTGTTTGGGCTTTTCCTGAATACACATTCGGCATGACTTTGCCTTTCTCCATTACATGCAGTGAATTTCCAGTTCTCAGCTTTCACATTACATACATGTTTAACCTTTATCTTTACACATTTGTTAGACCTGTAGTCTACATGTAGCCCAGTATCTCCTTGTGACAACTGGTTAGATTTGGAGGGAGCAGGGCTACCATAACAGACTAGCTCAACAGACTGTTGGGAAAGGTTCCAAATAGCAGTGGTCTAGTTTTTTGGACGAGTCATCAACCAAAAAAACTGAGAAGTACCACTAAGGTGTTTCTCAGCAATGGCAGACCATATACGTGCGTAGAAAAAGATGGCGAGAGGCGATCACAGTATTGCTGGAGATCAGTTTGCTGTGACACCGACCCCCTTGCTGTGAGGAATCTTTAACTTGTTGTGAAGCATTTGTGTGAACCAGGCGCGGCTTTCCTTCCAGGGCATTCAGGGCGCTGACCCCCCAAGCACCCCGCCAGGCGCCGTGCTTCCGCTTGTAGTTTTTTTTTTAAAAAAAAACCTCGCCGCTGCTTCCCCACAGCCCGCAGCAGCCTCTGCCTTGCCTTTGTTTCAGAGCGGAGGCTGCTGCAGCACTGTGGTCAGTTTCAGGTCAGTTTCACTGAAACTGACCACAGCGCTGCAGCAGCCTCTGCTCTGAAGCAAAGGCAAGGCAGAGGCTGC
>QEPC01002494.1:3369689-3451666 GCA_003113815.1 Sphenodon punctatus
CCTGTGCTTGGGGTTTATACGTTATTCATTTTAAGCTTGATGTGCTGCTTGGTTGTGCCACTGTTTTGCCACTGTTTCCCTGTGCTTGGGGTTTATACGTTATTCATTTTAAGCTTGAAGTGCATTTTAGACTACTGTGTTTTCTTCCATCTTTTGATGTTCACCCTGGGAACTCCTTGCTGCTGGGTTGTGCCCTGGCTCCACCTACCATTGCCCTGGATCTGCCTACCATTGCCCTGGCTCCACCTACCATTGCCCTGGATCTGCCCACCAGCTCTCCGGGCTGCCGGCGGCTTCACCACCGGTGGGCCAGATGGCCTTACTGCCCCTCCAAACTAAAAATCCATCAGCCGCCCCTGGTGTGAACCAGTGTGCCTGAGAGCGGGTGAAAGTGCGAGTGAAAGGTGAGTGCATGTTGTGTCAGGGGGTTGTGGGTGTTGCGGGTTGTGGATGGTGTGGGACCCTTCACTATCTTCCCCCTTTGTTGTCTGGAGCCCTCCATTCCTCCCTCCTGGTGTGTTGCTACTTATTCCTGCTCCCCTTTTCCTAGTTGCTCCTGTGTTAGTGCCACAAGTTTGCACCTTTCCCCCCATCCCAGAGCACTGTGTATATGGTTGGGTATTGGGATTGAGAGTGGGGCTGACTCAGGGCGCTTTGTCTCCCCCCCCCCCATGATGATCTGGCCTTGACCCTAATGGGCTATTGGGCCATTTAAGATCCTGAGGGGTTGTTTTTTCCCTTCTTCTTGTGTGTTCAGCCCCTGGAGTGATAGAGGGGTGTGAGTCCCTGTGCCAAGGGTCTCCCTTCTAGTAGCAGGTCCATATTCTCCCTTTCCATAGAACCCTTTCCTAACATTATCTCTGGCCCTAATATGGACCTCGCAGAATGACTTGATGAGTTGACAAGGGCCATGCAATCTTTAGCTATGGAGGTTCGAGATATTAAGGAACGACAAGGGCAGGGGGCAGTAGGGGAACTGGAAGCCTCTGCATCATCCCCTGTGGAGAATGACTTGTCTGAACCCCTATCAGAAGCAGCACTTGGGGGGAAGGAACCTGAACATGCCCCCTTCGCAAAGCTCGGTGGGGATAAGAAAAAATGTCAGGGTTTTTTGGCCCTATGTAAATTAGCATTCCAGTTGCAGCCACAAACATATCAATCTGATACCACTAAAGTGGCTTTTATCATTGGACACTTGGAAGGTCTTGCCCTTGATTGGGCATCCCCCCTCCTTATAAAAGATAGTCCCTTGTTAAAAGATTACAGAAAATCCTTCGGGAATTTCAATTTTTGTTTGATTATCCCCACCGGGTCAAAGATGCTGAGACACTATTCTAGCCTTACGACAGGGTAAGGCCCCCTCTTAGAATACATCACTCGTTTTCAGCATTTAGTAGTAGAAGTAGATTGGCCAGATAACATCCTTAGAGTTCTTTTTAGTAAGGGCCTTAATGATGAATTAAAGGACAAACTTGCCCTTACTACCCTGCCCACCACTTGGGCAGAGTTAGTCAATCTAACTTGTCAGATTGGTGAGAGATTGATGCAGCGAAGGAGGGAGCGTAAACAAGAAGGGTCTCGACCATGGCCAATGCATTTACCAGTCATAAGTTCAAACTGCCTGGAGTCTCCTAAGGGGGATGAGCTGGAACCTTTGCAACTTGGGGCATCTCAAGGACCCTTAACAACCCAAGAAAAAGAGAGGCGGAGAGTAGAATAGCTGTGTTTTTATTGTGGCGCTCTTGGTCACTATGCGAGACAATGTCCCCAACTGCCTCCAGATCAAAGGATGGCAGGAAATGGGAGGGACCGGGATGGGCAGGGAACGTCCCAGTAGAAGCACAGAACTTCCCTGGTGCCATAACAATGGAGGTGGAAGCAACGGGTAAGAAACCAGGAAATCTCCGAGTCCCAATTGCCTTAGCAATTTCCACGACCCTTTCTATCATTGGCCTTGCCCTTATTGATTCAGGCGCCTCAGGAAATTTTATTGATAAATGCTTTGTGCAATGTCATAACATTCCTACCACAACTAAGGCCCAACCTAAGACTGTTTTTGCCATTGATGGGTCCCCCTTGTGTTCAGGGCCTGTTAAATCTTCTACCATTACCTTAAGGTGCACCATTGGAAAGCATCAAGAGTCACTGTGTTTTGACATCGTACAGACCCCTGTATTTCCCATCGTCCTGGGGATTCCTTGACTCTGCACTCATAACCCCGGCATTGATTGGCAACATAAGGTACTTAAGTTTTGTTTTCCCCCTGTTCATCACAGCATGTCATTCTGTTACCCTTCCCTGCTCCTACCACCATCGCTAATACAACTATGTCTTCTTCAATGCTCCTTCCACAGGAATATCACGATCTTGGAGATGTTTAAGACGCAAGAAGCCTTGGACCTCCCATCACATAGAGATTATGACTGTTCCATTGATTTATTACCAGGCACCATGCCCCCATACGGTAGGATATACGCTCTTTCTGAACCTGAATTGTATACATTGAAAGCGTATATTGAGGACAACCTAAACAAGGGTTTCATTCGACCTTCCTCATCCCCGCGGGGGGGCCCTTGTTCTTTGTTCTTAAAAAGGACGGAGGGTTATGACCCTGCATAGACTATAAGGGGTTAAATGTGATCACCATCAAAAATCGATATCCGTTGCCCCTCATCCCCGAATTATTAGATAGACTCCAAGGGGCCTCCATTTTTACCAAATTGGATATTCGAGGAGCCTATAATCTTCTTCGTGTGAGGGCAGGGGATGAGTGGAAGACCGCCTTTCATACCAGATATGATCTTTTTGAATATTTGGTCATGCCATGTGGTCTAGCCAATGCACCAGCGGCCTTTCAACACCTAATAAATGATATCATCTGTGATATACTAGATGTATACATAGTGGCATACCTAGATGACATTCTTATCTATTCCCAGAGTTATGATGAGCATGTAAGACATGTTCTCTCTGTTTTAACTTGGCTACAACAATATTGTCTATATTGTAAAATTGAGAAATGCGCATTCTATCAAGCCACAGTTCCATTTCTGGGTTTTATTGTTTCTCCCCAAGGGATAAAGATGGACCCTGCTAAGGTTCAAGCCATTTTAATATGGCCTCCCCCTTTGGCCATAAAACCACTCCAATGATTTCTTGGGAGTGTGAATTATTACAGACAATATATCCCCAATTATGCACAACTTATGGCCCCCCTCACAAATTACTTAAAGGGGAAGTCCTATATATGGACTAATGATCAACAACAAGCATTTATGCAATTAAAGCAGACCTTTGTGCAAGCCCCCATCCTACAACATCCTAATTTCTCTGCACCCTTAATAGTAGAAACTGACACATCTAATGTAGCTATCGGAGCCATATTATCTCAGTGTAAATCTGAGGGAACTCAGCCATTGCCATGTGCCTTTTTTTCTCTACAGCTTATGCATGCCGAAAAGAACTACACTATTTTGGATCGTGAACTACTTGCGATTAAGGCGGCCTTTGAAGCCTAGCAGCATTACCTTGAAGGGGCACTCCATCCTATTCAGGTCAAAACCGACCATAAGAACTTAACATTCTTACAAACAGCCCGTATAACAAATGCTAGACATGCCAGGTGGACCCTCTTTTTTTACTCATTTCTTGCTTCAGGTAGTGTATAGACTGGAAAAAAACAACACAGTGGCTGATGCCTTGTCTCAGAGTTATGTTACGACAGCAGAACCTGCACACAAGGGTGACCTTCTGTTGGCAGGAAAGGTATTTTCTGCCGCCGGGATTACCCTTTCACAGTTCAAGAAACTAGCAGCCGAAGATCAAGAAACCCGGGATATAACTTGTGCCGACACAGACACTGGGTTGAAAACCCATAAACAGGGCATTGTAGTCTCTCGCGCTGCCCACCCTGCAATTCTTTGGGCCCATAATGACACCCCCTTAGTCGGACACCCCAGCCAGCATTGTACCTTTCAGCTACTACAATGGCATTTTTGGTGGCCTACAATTAATAAGAACTCCAAGGCATATGTACGAGGCTATAAAATATGTTGCCACACCAAGGTTCCTAGAAGGGCCCCAATTGGGCCTCTCTAGCTTGCCCCTCTACCTCAAGGGTCAATGAATAAACATGGATTTTATAGTAGAGCTCCCTCCGTCTCAGGGATGTACATCAATATTAGTTGTGGTGGATCAATTTACAAAGATGGCCCATTTTATCCCATGCAAGGGACTGCCCACCACTTAACACACAGTTCGATTACTAAATCAACATGTCTTTAAACTTCATGGCCTGCCTCGAACCACAGTCTCTGATATCACCCGTTTTTGGTGTGCTATTTTTACTTCTGTTGGCATTCGTCTTGCCCCCACGACAGCTTATCACCCGCAGGCTAACGGTCAAGTCGAGCATGTGAACCAGGCATTACAGCAATATTTACGTTGTTATACGGATTATCTCCAAGATGATTGGATTACAAAGTTACCCCTTGTGGAGTTTGCATTTAATAATGCACCTAATGCTTCCCTTGGAATAGTAACCTTTTTCGCTACCTATGGGTTCACCCCTGACTTGCCTTTCTCGAAATTCCTTCTATTGATGTACCTGCTGTGGGTGCCTTGCTTTGCCAACTCCATTTAAATCATGGTCTGGCCCGCACTACACTCCAGGAAGCACGGCAACAGTTCAAATGTTTTGCTGACCGCTACCATTTGCCTGCCCCTCAGTTCTCTGTTGGTGACCTTGTGTGGATCGACCACTGTCATTACCCTTCTCCTCGCCTATCTGTGAAACTTGATAAGTATTTTGGTCCCTATCCTATTTCTCATCAGGTGAACCCAGTTACCTACCCTGTTGCCTTACCACCTCATTTACGTTGTCATCCAGTATTCCATGTCTCCTTGCTGAAATCCTATTATCCACCTCTTTTTCCAGACCCTGTTCCTCCACCACCAGTCCCTGTCATCACCGACTCCCTTGAGTACAAAGTCCGCTGTATCCTAGACTCTAAATGATTACAAGGTACCTTGTATTACCTTGTGGACTGGAAGGGATATGACAGCTCTGACCATTCCTGGGAACCAGTGACTGCAAGGGGGGACCTTGGAGGGGGGTGCTCTCAGGAATCACTACCATCGTCAGTATGGCGGCCGCATGGGTGGTGACTGGCAGCTGTCGCAGCGGGGGTGGGGATGCCCGTGGATGAATCTGCCTGATTTAGAGGTGTGGGGAAAAAAAACCTGCGGCAAATGTTGTAGGTGGCCCATCCCAGATGTGGCTTAGTGGCAGAGGGGTGGGGACATCAGCGGAGCTACATAGCTTTGCACACATACGCGCACAGAAGGGGGTAGAGTCCCATAGATAAAGATGGTGAGTGGCGATCACAGCATTGCCGGAGATCAGTTCGCTGTGACACCGGCCCCCTTGCTGTTTGGATACTTTAACTTGTTGTGAAGCATTTGTGTGAACCATTGTGCCTGAGAGTGGGTGAAAGTGCGAGTGAAAGGTGAGTGTGTGTTGTGTTGGGGGGTGATGTTGTGGCTGTGTGGGTTGTGGATGGTGTGGGACCCTTCACTATCTTCCCCTTTCGTTGTCTGGAGCCCTCTGTTCCTCCCTCCCAGTGTGTTGCTGCTTATTCCTGCTCCCCTTTTCCTGGTTGCTCCCCTGTTAACCCCACAAGTTTGCACCTTTCCCCCCATCCCAGAGCGCTGTGTATATAGTTGGGTGTTGGGATTGAGAGTGGGGGTGTGGTTGTGTGGGGGCTGGCTCAGGGTGCTTCGTTTCCACACACACCCATGATAATCTGCCCTCGCCCCTGGTGGGCTATTGGGCCATATAAGATCCTGAGGGGTTGTTTCCCCCCTCCTCTCATGATTTCAGCCCCCAGAGTGTGAGAGTCCCTGTGCCAAGGGTCTCCCTTCTAGTAGCAGGTCCATATTCTCCGTTTCCATAGAACCCTTTCCTAACAAACACTGCCACATAGCCACCAGAAGTTCTCATACCAGAATGTGTGGAACCTGCATGTATAGCCTTTCCCTCTGTCCTGTGTAGCTTGTTCTATTTTCAGTTCTGGACGGTGAGGTCCCACGTCTTTGATCTGCAGTTTCTCTTCATAAGTCAGCATGGTGAATGGTTTCACGATAAGAGCATCCACAGTATTCATTTTCAAGTGTAGACTCTGACAAAAAAGAGAAGAAAAATGGGGATTTGGCACTAGCAGCACTCTCTCAAATATATTAACATTCTGCACCAACCTTGCTTTTTATCTCTCAGTTTAAAGTGATGACTTATGTGTAAACGAACAAAAACAAAATGATTTAATATATGCAAAGTGATTTTTTTTGTAATCTACTGCCCCATGCAATATTAACCCAGACAGTAAAAAAATAAAAATTATTGAATACTTTATTTAGAAACTATTTTTTTAATTTAATATTTATCCTAAACTTGGTTTTCTGGGAAGAAGAAGAAACCACCAGAGACAACCAATTAGAAGCTTCATTAACTTACATAGTATTTGTACAAAGATAAAGTCTTCAAATGTGTTGATGAACGCTTCCTTGGAGGGCTAGAAAGAAACGTAACTGTCCCGCTCTTGATGGATGTGCTCCATCTACATCACACAGGGATAGTTGATGTCTTGAGAACCTATGCCAGATTATAGTTGCCCTCCTTTGATGCAGAAAAGCATCCATTAGTCTGTTCACATTTCTCATCAATTTCCTAACCCACCAAAGCACACCAGAATGAGTCGGGCTTGACCTTGCATTCCTATTGACTGTTCTTTCAATTAAATCAGACACCAAGATGTTGCTCCTTGGAAAGTAGTGGATGATATGGCGCAGGTCACGTCTCATGGCACTCGCCAACTCTAGACCAGTGAGGTCACCCACATCATTTCCACCACAGTGGATCACAATTCCCGTTGGAGGTGGAACATTCCATCTTCTCTGAATCCTATCCAATGTTGGAACGATCTCATGCCATCTCATGTCTCCTCTTCCGATCCACCAGATGTCATAATTCTAGTTGTCTGAGGAAAAGCTAAGTCCCTCTTCACAGACAAATTGCTCCAAACAGTGAATGTAGGAATCACCAATGATCCAGATAACTTCTGCCATACTTTGGATCAGGATGCAAACACAATGACAGTGTAATCCACAAGAGTAGCACAGACAGGAGAGTTAGACACAGGGGTCTGTCTTACAACTCCAAGGTATTGCAGAGAAATGGTACAGAAGTGCATGTGTTACTGTACTAATTCGGTATGCCCTTTGGCCACCTGTACCCCTATAAAGCAATGCGCAAGGAGAACCCTGTGGTGCAGAAAGGGGGAAATACAGAGGGAAGTGGTGCTCCCTGGCCACTCTCATATGAAGCAAGATAAATATGTTCAATACGTAAGTAACCCCAGGGCCACAGCATGCGGTGCTGAGTGGAGCAGAATGCCACATTGTTATTACACTGTGTATGATAAACACACAGCACAAAAGCAGCAGCATAGAGTTCAACTTCTCCCACAGACCCCCCATCCATGCTACACAGTTCTGTTGCAGTGTAAAAGGCAGCATCTGCTGCAGCCGGGCAGGCCGTTAGACTAGCTATTAGTGAACTGAACCAACATGTGGCATGGCCTTCTTGCAGAAAAGCCTGCCACAACATCCCGCCAAACTGTAAAAGGTGGGGCCTTTATAGAATTCAAGGAACATTCCAGCAAAGATTGCACTGGAAACCCTTCTTTCCAGCCAAGCTCCTAGGTTCCTCCATATGAATGACAGAAAGCAGATATTTTAGGTGGAAAACAGCCAAGACAGGCACCATTTTAACCAAGATCCATGACAGCCAAATGCCTGTCAAAGCAAACAAGCATTTTAAAAAAGGTTTGCCCTTTTGCAAGCTGGCACTGCAAGCAAAACTGCCCCAGAGAGACCAACATCCCTAGTAGCTACACCCTATCCCCAACAGCCAAATGCATGTCAAAGCAAACAGGCCCTTTTTTAAACATCTGGCTATTTTCAGGTCTGCATTGCAAGCAAACCAGGCACATCCAGAGAAGCATCCCTAGTACCTACACCTTATCCCCAGAAGTCCAATGCCTGTCCAAGCACACAGGGCCTTTTTAAAAAGTCTGGCCAGTTGCAGGCCTGTATAGCAACCAAACACGCGGGGCTGAATACACATTTCTGTTTCTCCACAAAACCAGCAGGCAAGATGCTCAAAACCACACAGTCACAAGCAGAGAAGCAGGAAACTACTTTCCAGCAGGGGGCAGCAATGAAACAGCAAAGGAACCATTTAAAACAAGAGTAGTCATTGCCAGTGGACCCACAAATTTACAAAATGGCCTCTCTACTCATGCTTGGGAGGAGAAGGAAAGCAGAAGTGCATCATGAAATCACAGAGCAAGTAAAACAAACCTGAAATCAGATCTTAGGCCATTGACCCAATAGTATTATGTGAAGTCCTTAGCACTGGACATCACGAAAACAGCTGCATCTTGTTCCACTTGTTCCAAAACAGAAAACATGCTACACACAGGTCTATTGCAATGTAAAAAGTGTCTGAGCTGCTACCACAAACCTTCCTACAAGGACTACTAATTAGTGAACCAACCTGTGGCATGGCCTTCTCACAGAAAAGCCTGCCACATCCCATGCCCAGACTTCAAAAGGACAGGACAGGGCCATTTTCAAATGCAGAGAATATTGCAGCAAAAATTGGAAACCTTTTCCATCAAAGCCCCTAGATTCCCCCACCGAACACAGAGAAAGCAAACAGTTTAGGCTGGAAAACAGCAAAGAAAGGGAACACTACTGACTTCAACAAACCATTTTGTAGGGACTCCATCTCCACAAAATGGCTTCTGTCTTTTTTACACATTCTTTGGGCTTGGGAGAGGAGGGAAACCAGCAGTACATCCCTTGCAGCTGCTCACCTCAGAACATCTACTTGATATTCTAGGTCAGCAGCTCAATATTTGGCTTCAACCAACCCTTAGACACAAGACACATCAATCTTAATTAGGAAAATGCAATAGTGGTTTCCAGGTGAGAAAGAAAAAAACAAGTTGTTCACAATAGTAATAGTATCTCTGCAACAATAGCCTTTACTTTATTAAAGGTTATTTCAGAGATACTACTACTAGTGTGAACATAGGATATTTTTAACACTTGGAAACTACTATTACATTTCCTAATGGAAATGTCTAAAAAGCTACTTCTGCTACTATGAGAAGCAGAAGTAGTTGTGTTTTTTAAGTCTATTCCTTCAAGTTAGAGTACACCACACAGCAGCAAGTTCAACTTTACTGAATTAAAAATTAATGTCCTGAGGCAGGTGCCAGCACAATCATATTTATTTATTTATATATTTATTTCCATTTTATCCTGCACCCTCCTGCTCACAGAGCAGCTCAGGGAGGCTTATAACACACACAATCAACAATTACAATTCATAATTAAAACCTACTATTACTCACAATTTAAAAATTAATTTAAAATATCCTAAAAATACTAAAAATATACTAAAAGGACAGAACCAAACTATGTAATAACCATATGTGATATCATCCCATAATAATCACTATTTATTATAACCTCCCCCTTCCTGGATCCTCCTTCCCCCCTCCTCCCAAGACAAGTGCCCCAGCCCCCAGCCCCACCCCCCATAAAAGCCAAGGTCAAGCCCCAGCCATGTCCCCAATGTACTCACCCAGCAGGACTGAGCCTAGACAGGCCAGGCTTAGTTTGGTAGTGTCTCCTCCCCACTGGAGGAAAGGATGCTGGTCTTGATGATGGACCCTTGGTCTGACTCATTATGGCACTAGATAACTTGCTTCCTTGAGATTATTATAATTATATTATATTATATTATATTATATAAATCTAAGAGTGATTCAATTATTTGAATGAAAAGATTCAGTCTCACCACCAGCTGGCTGGCCAACTGCAAACTCTCTCTCTCAAGAACTGAAAGAGAGATAAAATGGCACCTGTGGAGTCACCTTTATATATGCTCTGGTCTCTGAAGCAGCAGGAAGTCCCCACCCTCATACTACATGAGAGAAAAAGCCTGCGCTGAATAAAACAAACAAGAAAACACACAAAGCACTCTCAACTTCCCCCCCAGTTGCTGTTCCCCCAGCCAATAGCACACGTGCACGTCACAACGTCACAACAGTCACACACATGCACACACACACACACACATCCATTGCTCGTCATCCTGTCCCCTCTCCTGCACACAGGGTGCCAAAAGCTACTGCCCATATAATGTTACTGTTGCTGCCGGTTGCCTCTTCATATCAGGGTGCAGTGGGCGGCATTGCTGTAGCAGCGGATACAGGCCCAGCCACCCCAGTAGTATAATCCTTTACAGCCGTGGAGGGAGGAGTGGGGGATACAGAACCCAAACATCCTTCCATAGTGAAATTTAGTGGGGATAGAAAGCAATTTTAGGGCTTTTTAGCCCTATGCAAGCTTGCCTTTCAATTGCAGCCTCAAACATACCACTCTGATGCCACCAAGGTGGCTTTCATCATCGGCCACTTAGAGGGGCTCACCCTTAATTGGGTCACACCCCTTTTAGTAAACGAGAGTCCTTTGCTGAAGGACCTTGAGAAATTCCTTAGAGAGTTTAAGTTTCTGTTCAATTATCCACACCAGGTCAAAGATGCTGAGACTGCTATCCTGACCCTCAAACAAGGAAAGGGACCCTTATTGGAGTACATCACATGCTTCCAACAATTGGAAGTGCACCTAAATTGGCCAGACAATGTATTGAAAGTCCTCTTTTTGGAAGGGACTAAATGAAGAAATTAAGGACCAGCTATACTATATGGCCATGCCAGCTACATAGGCCCGGTTAATCAATTTAGCCTGCCAAATCCACGATCGCCTGATGGAGATAAAACAAGAACAATGGCAAGAGGGAGCATGCCCATTGTCATTCCACCCCCCAGTTATAAGTTAAGGATGTACAAAGATGGGAAAGACAGAGGACTGTGAACCCATGCAAATAGGTGCAGTACAAGGGCTGCTTGTCACACAAGAGAAGGAACATCGATGGGAAGGGTGCTTGCATTTTTACTGTGGAGTCTAAGGACATTATGTAAGAAACTGCCCCCAGCTGCCACCAGAGCGACGGGTATCGGGAAATGGGAAGGCCCGGGACAGGCAGGGAGCATCCCAGTAAGTAAGCATAGCCCCAGTCCCTCCGCCACACTGGGATCGTCTACACTCCTTACAAAAGTCAACCAGCTTCGAATCCCCATTACCCTGGAACTTTATGCATCCTGGTCAGTTATCTACTGTAACATTCTCTACGTGGGGCTGCCCTTGTTCCTGGTTCGTAGACTGCAGCCAGTGCAGAATGCGGCGGCCCGCCTCCTTTCGGGGGAGTAGTATCAGGGAGCAAGTTGATGGGGCAGTCCAGACTTGAGGTGTCGAAGGCATGGACGAGGGAGGCCAGGTCTGGGCCAGAGACGTACGGACACAACCTCCGTACAAGATACAACTGGCGGAAGGCAGCCTTCACCACCCCCTCTACCTGCTGCTCCAGGCGGAGATCTGCATCCAGCACCACCCCCAGACTCTGGACCTGTTGAGCTACGGGATGGCAAACTCCCCCAATCAGGGGTGCTGGCACCTCCCTCACTCTCCCCACCACTATCACCTCGGTCTTATCGGGGTTGAGCTTCAGTCTGTTCTGCCACATGCATTCCGCCACTGCCTCCAAAAACTGGGATACTAATGAGATGGCAGGGTCTGGGTCAGCTGAAAAAGAGAGATACAGCTGAGTATCATCAGCATATTGGTGACAGCACACCCCGAACCATCTCACGACTTACCCCAAAGACTGCATATAAACATTAAATAATAACAGAGACAGAATGGAACCCTGGGGAATGGCGCAGGACAAAGTGCGAGGGCAAGATGTTTCAGCTCCCAACACTACCCGCTGGCTTCCCCCCGAGAGGAAAGAATGGAACCATTCAAGAACAGTCCCATCCAGCCCCCCCAGGTCACGCAGCCACCTCAACAACAGCCCATGGTCCACGGTATCAAAGGCAGCCGAGATATCTAGCAGAACAAGAAATGTTGAACGTCCTTGCGTCCATCTCTCAGCAGAGATCGTCGACCAAGGCCACCAACACTGTCTCAGTGCCATAGCCGGGGTGGAACCCAGATTGAAAAGGGTTCAGGAAACCAATGCTGTCTAGATGCACTTGGAGCTTCATCGCCACTGCCCGTTCAATAACCTTCCCTAAAAAGGTTGAGCCGGATGGCTGAGGCTGGACGACTGAGGCAGGGAGCAGTGCGCATGTGCACTGCTCCCTGCCTCAGCATGTGGAGTCGCCGAGTCAGCCGCTTCCGACCGGGACCTGATCCCTCAGTGCTGCTGCTGCCACTCACAGTTGTCCCCCCCAATCTGCTGCTCGGCTCAGAGCAGTGGAAGGGGGGGAGTGGCTCCCCCCCACTGGTCTGAGAGGCAGATTGGGGGGGAGAGTGGCAGCGGGAATGGCAAGGCAGGGAACTTTTTTTTTTTTAGATTTTAAATTGCCCACGTGTCCTGGCTCCAGAGGAGCAGGACACATGGGCAATTTAAAACAAGTAAAGTCCCCCCTTCCCCCTCTGCCTGAAGCTCGGGCCACCAGGGACCACCCGAGCAGCAGCCACAGGTAAGTGATCCCACCCCCACCCTGCTCCCACCCCCCGAGGGTTCCCCCACCCTGCTCCCACCCCCCAAGGATCCACCCCCCCCCAGGGGTGCCCCCACCCTGCTCCCACCCCTGAGGGTCCCCCCACCCTGCTCCCACCCTGCTCCCACACCCGAAGTTCCCCCCACCCTGCCCCCACCCCCAGGTGTGCAGAGGCACAGCAATGGGCATTCGAGTGCCTCAAATGAGCCTTTACACAGGTCCCAATACTGCAACACCCTAATTTTTCCTTGCCCTTCATAGTAGAGACAGACGCCTCAAAAGTAGCCATTGGTGCAGTACTTTCCCCGTCTAACAAGGGAACACCAAATACTCTCCTGTGCTCATTCTATTCCTGCCAATTGACTATTGTGGAAAGGATTTACACAATTCTTGATAGAGAACTGGCCATCAAGCCAGACTTTGAAACTTGGAGGCATTACCTCCAAGCGACGCATCCAGTACAGGTTATTACGGATCACAAAAATCTTATGCTTCTACAAACTACTCACATTATAAATGCGAGGCACATCCGCTGGGGCATTTTCTTCACCCATTTTACCTTCCAGGTTATGTATAGGCTGGGACACCAGAACACCATCGCAGATGCCCTGTCCTAATGTTATGAAACCGCTACGGATCCTGCAGGACATGAGGACATCATATTGGAGAAGAAGGTGTTTGCAGATGCCAGCATTATCTTAGTCCAGTTTTAAGAAATTAACCACTACAGACCCTGTTGTACAGCGTCTGCCCAATACCCATAGAACTGCAGGACTATGCATAACAAGGCCATCATCATCCCTCAAGGGGCCCGCCAAAAGATTCTGTGGTCCCATCAGGACTGTGATCTGGGAATTATTTGGGGATTCAGGAATTGAGTGAGCTTTCTATGATATTTGTATATGTGTCTTTGCATTTTACAGACTCATTCATCCCCAACTAACTCGCCATATTGACAGGCTCATCCAGCTTTATACATTTTTAGTATCAATTGTCTTGCTCATGAAAACTGTATATTTTTGTTAATATTTGTGTTGCTGATGAAAGCTGGGTCAACCGGTTGGAAACATGTATATGTTAAACACGCTGAATTGATTTTTTATCAATATATTGTATGTATATATTAAGGAAGGAGGTACCCAGCACTACAGCTTGTAAAATGAGATATGTATAGCCAATTTTAGACTCTTGTCCATGGTGTGTGAAAAGAAAATACAATTCTGATTTTAGCACTCCTGGCATGATATGTTATTCCACCCTATTAGTTGGTGAATTGCATTTGGTGTTGGTGCACATAGTCCTTTTGAACTTCTTTTGGCCTATCATGATGCCCCTCTGGCCGGACACCCTGGCCAGCAACATATGTTGCAGTTATTAAGGCAACATTTTTGGTGGCCAACTATCCATAAGGATGCACAAGCGTATGTACAAGGTTGCAGTATGTGTAGTTGAACCAAAACTCACTGCAAACAACCAATAGGCTTGTTACAATTATCACCCTTACCCCAGGGTCCTTGGCAATGGGTAAGCATGAACTTCATTGCTGAACTTCTCCCTCTCAAGGATACACTCCGATATTTGTTGTAGTCGATCAATTTACAAAAATGCGGCACTTCATTCCCTGCAAGGGTGTCCCAACCACACAACAGACAGCACGGCTACTTATAAAGCATGTGATTAAGCTACATGGATTACCCCAAACCATTGTCTCTGATCATGGTTCCCAGACTATTAAACGCTTTTGGCAAGCATTGTTTACAGCAGTGGGAGTGCAGCTCTCCCCTACAACCGCCTATCATCCACAAGCAAATGGTCAGGTAGAGCGGGTGAATCAGGCTCTTGAACAATATCTTCATTGTTATGTGGATTATCTGCAAGATGATTGGGTGGCACATCTACCCATGGCAGAGTTTGCTTATAACAATGCCCCCAATGCTTCCCTTGACGCATCCCCCTTTTTGTTTCTTATGGGTACCACCCTCATCTTGTGTTCCCTGAGCTCCCTGCCATAGACGTACCAGCAGCCGGCGCCATGCTACAACAACTTCATCGCAATCATGCTCATGCACTTGCTATGCTGTGGGTGGCCTGACAACGATACAAGCTCCCTGCTGATCGCACTCATCAGCTAGCTCCATAGTTCTGGGTTAGCAACCTCATCTGGCTAGACAGTTGCCACTACCCCTCATCACGGCATTATCTGAGATAGATAACAATACCTCAGGCCATTCCCCATCGTCTGGCAGATAAACCCTGTCACTTATCAAGTGGAACTCCCCCCACATGTCCGCATGCACCCCATCTTCCATGTGTCCCTACTGAAGCTTTACCGCCATCCCTTATGCCCCGACCCTGCTCCTCCTGCCCCACTGTATGATGTCCCTGAGGTTCCTGAATGTGAGGTCTGTGCCATTTTGGACTCAAAGCTCTGTAGGGGGTCCTTCTACTATCTCGTGGATTGGAAGGGTTATGATGTGGCCAACCGCTCCTGGGAACCTGCCTCCGCCATCAATGCTCCCCGTTTGCTAGTCCTCTTCCATTCTCATTTCCCTTCCAAGCCTTGACCCTTGTGTGTGGGGGTCCCTGGGGACGCTGTCAGGGCATGTATTCACCGGCACTTGTTCCGGCCACTGTGGGGGTGGGGCGGATGCCAGCATGCATTGTGCAACTGCACCCTGCGCCTGGATGTTGGGATGCACATGGAAGCGGAGCTGGCGGGGCTGGCTCCACAAACATCTGAAGGAAGTGGGGAGGAGCCCTGGGTCCCACCGACAAGTGGGAACAGAGCAGCATGTTGAACTGCTCAGCGCGTTTGCGTGCACAGAGGGGCAATCACAACATAAGGGAGGGCCAGGGCCACAGACGGTGCCGGTGATCAGCGCTGCTGTGAGGAACTTCCCCCTCTGCTTGGATTACATTGCATTGGATTTGTGTGAGCGTGGCTGTGGTGTGTATGTGGTGTTTGATTGGGCTGCGTGTAAGGAGTGTGTGAGAGAGTCTGTGTCTGTGTTTGTCTCTGTATTCCCTCGTGGTATTAAGGTGGACACTCGTGTATTGTATTTTGTGTTGCACTCCACTCTCTCCGCTGATTCTGGGACCTCTGTACCGCATCAGCCTGGGTAAGTGTTCTTCGTGGGCTCCCATACCCCTCTGCCCCTGGGTCTCTTCCCCCTTTTCTCCTCATTATCTGTGCACCCTTTCCCCCCTCACACCGTATGGGTTCGAGCATCTATGTGGGTGGTGAAGGGTGTGCTTGGTGTGTGGGGCACTTCTGCATAGTGGACGGGTTCCACTTCAGGCCTTGCTGACCTTCCCCCCCCCCCATGATGATCTGGCCTTGTCCCATATGGGACTAATAGGGCCCCCTAAGATCCTGAGGGGTTATTTTCCTCAAACCTACTGTAGAACCCTTGCATGAGTGCAGGGGTGTTTCCTCCCGAGAGAGAGTTGTGGGTATATCCGAGCCCGAGATCCTATCTCGTTCCCCCCTACCCTAATAGTTACAGATTGAAGCAGAGCAGGAGCAGAAAACAGGTGCCAAGAGTCAGGGAAGATATGGAATCACAATGCAAACAGGGCCTTTCCAAAAGCCAGTTGAAAGTCCTCCGATTGCTCAGACACTTCCCATTTTCTATAATGTTCCTTTCTACTCTGGACAATCTAATGACGGACCGGATGGGTTTTGCCAGTAAAATGGAGTGGAGCAGGCTCCTATTGCTGGTGTGCATGGCTTTTTAGTACCACAGAAGTGAGGAAGGTTGTGCCTAAGTCCCCGGGACTAGGGTTCTACTCTGAAGAGACCTCACTCCCTGGCCCCTGTAGAACATCATAACTTGGTTTTCCCCCTTGCAGAATGCCAGCAGAAAGGAGTCAGTCCAATGGAGCAATATCATGATTTGTGGCATGCGGTGTTACCTCTCCTGTTTTCTCCAGTCCTGACTCACTGAAAGAGTTGGGGCTGCTGTGTAAACCCAATCAGGTCAGATGACAACTGCCCCATGACATTTTCAATTAGGTCCCATCAAGTTCAGGTCAAACAACAGAGCATCAGTACTGAAATGGAAATACAACACAGTGAAATATAATACAGTGCAATAAGAGTACAAGTATCATGCAGGGATAGAAAGAAACAGACAGGTCTTTTCTGTGATGGAAAATATTTTACTCATCTGGAAAGCTTGTGGAGAAATCAATGAGTTGGTTAGGGAATCCATAGAACTAAGAAAACCAGATGCAGTGCTGAAGGTCAGGAAAGCATCTAGGGACTGTTTATCATTCTTTCTGTACAAAGCTTAATTTAGAGGTCTGTTAGGCACACGCCTTGTGTGATTTCTATTGTGCTGAAAAGTAGTTTTCTATTTGTCCTATTTATATTTCCCATTACAAACAAACCTAGGTAAGAGTTAAATATGAAATAAAAATCCCTTTGTAGCACTTCCTTTAGCTGTATGTTTGGTGCATGGAGGAGGAAGTGGATAGACGTGGCCTGGAAGATGTGGCTTCTATGACCAGGCAAATGAAGAGACACTTAATTCTCGAGTATAAATGAAAGGATGCTTGCTCTTTAATCAAACTATCATATATCTTTCATATTGCATATCTTTGCAATGGATTTCATCTATTGGCCATAATCAATCGGTTGGCAACTTTTAGTTAATTCCTAGTTGAGCAAAACCACAGCCTCCAGGAAGTAATAAACACTTGCAGAAATTTTGTCAGCACATTGCGCTAAACATGTTTCCACCATCTGTGTCAGGCTCCTGTCCAGAATTCAAAATGTACATATTTGGCCAATACACTGCTGCATTAAAAAGTGAGGTGTAAGTGACTCAGAAATGTATTTATTGTTCACCATAGCAATTTTTCTCATATTTGACCAAGTGATTGGAGAGGGCACCAGTATTGGCAAGTATGGGTTCAAACAAATTGAGAATCTATAATCAAATATTCTTAGAAAAACAGAAAAAGTGAGGGGATAGTAGGATAATGAATTGTTATATATTTTTATTGCAAAACCTCCCATTTTCCCAATGGCTACACTTTATCATTAAACCTATCTCATCTACTATGTACCATAGGCCCTTTTAAAATGAGACACAACTACTTATACTCATGCATGCCCACACAGTGGACATGAATGGGTGCATTCCATGTGAAAGCAGCGGTGGCATGTGTGTGTGTGTGTGTGCGTGTGTATACGTGCTTCCGCATAACATGCACCACCACCCACCTCCACCAACTGCTCCCGCATGGAGCAACCAGTGAAAATGCAGATTGTTCCATGTGTGGGGATGTGTGGGGGATGAGTGTGCACCCATGTGCACACACCCCACGCATTCCCCCTGCAGCGGTGCACTCACGGACTACTACCCCCAGCCACAGCCCATTTAAAAAGGGCCATAGCTCAAAGACCCTCAATGCTACCTTTTGTCACTGCCTCTTTATTTACTAAATATCTCCTCTCAACATTATTAATAGTAGATATGTGGGTTACTTTTTTGGTGAAGGGGATGATGGAAAGTAAGCATTTCTATGCCCTCTCGTCCGTTCAGTCGGACGTTGGGATGATCCCTGCCATGGACACTAGGAGGCAGCAAACCGACCTTCGACTGGGCATGCGCAGGGGATCTCCCTCACATTCCCCAGTCGAAAGTCTGCCTCAGAACAGAAAGGAGTGTAGCAGGGTGCTCCGCACCCACCGGCAACTTTCAGGGCCCCCCTCCCCCCTAAGGGGGGGGGCTCTTCCGTTGTTTTCTTAGGTAAGCGGGGGCACTGGCCCCACATGGATACCAATAGCGCTGTGCGCTGGAGCCGCGGTAAGCGGCAGCCTCCTCCTTTCCCCGTTCCCGGCTTGTTGCACGGGACAGGGCTTCACTAAGTCGGGGGTGAGGCCCACCGGGTACCCCCTGCACGGGCCCGCAGAACCATGGCAGCGGCGCCAGGGACCGCTGGTGCGGTACCCCACCTGCTACGAGGCAGGCCCCGCGGGCAACTCAGGGAGCGAAATTGAAACTGCGCGCTCTGCAGCCCCGCCAGCACAGCCCGCCGAAACTATGGCCCACCCCACCGCAGCCGGCTCAGTCCCAGACTGCCGGCAATACGGGGCCCAATTCTGCACGGTGAGGAGGCTCTGGAATTGGGGGAGGTAGTCTCAGCTGCCTCCCCACAAGTAAGTGGGGACCAGGCGCTGGATTTCCACCGCAAGCAACAGGGTGTGGGAGAACGCGCCAGGGAGCTCAGGGCTCAGCCCTGATACAAATCTATTGAGGGAGTAAAATCCCAATGCATTCCCCAAACCTCCCTCGGGGAGATTAAAAAAATTTCTAAGCCTCCTTCAGGGCTCTTCCGAGGCCACTGACAGGTGGGGCGTCGCTAACCACTTCCCCCTGGAATTTGTCCTCATAGGAGCTCCTGGGCCCCTCCTCCAAGGGTACCCGGCTGGGCTCCCTCCTAAGCACGGAAGGCATGACCCCCCCCTCCGTGCGGGCTCTGAGTCAGTCCCTTCCTAGTAAGCTCTCTAACTGGCATGGTGCCCCCTACCAGGGTTGTCACCCATGCTGAGCAAGGGGCTGCCAACCAGCCCCCCGGGAGAGGGCTACGGTGGTGCTGCGGAGCTACTGGCTGCTCCAGAACCTTAAGGGTTCAAGAACTGGGCCCCCGTAGGTTACAACGGCAAGGCTGGAGGGGGAGGACACCCTCCTCCAGGGACACCGGGAAGCAGATGGACAACTTCCCCTGGTATAGGGCCCCTGGTCTGTCCAGGAGCAGGGGGGGTGATTTAATCATCCTGAATCCCCCGGGGAACAAGGATTCAGGCCCCTCCTCCCTTAATGGAGAGGAATCAGTGGGTATACATCCACTAGGGAACCACAACTCCAGTGGGGCCCCACCAGGCAGAGCCTGTCGCAAAATAAACTAGGCTCAATGGGGGATCCTTCCCAGTTCCTCCCAGCTTTCTAAGGCAGATCCTCCATACCTCAGCCATCTGCAGAGCGGTCTCTGCTCTTCCTCGGGCAAATGCAGCCACTGCGGCTCGCGCATGCCAGTCTCCGTTCCCCATAGAGGGGCTCCCCCGCCCAGCGCAAATGGTGGTACACAACCACTGCCAGTAGCCAGTGTGGGGTAGTAATGGATGGCTTCGACGATTGGATCTTGGGATCGGGGCTCCGGGCCTGCTCTGACCATGATCTCACTCAGGAGCCTTGAGTGACTCAGAGCCTCTCGGCCTCAGTTTTCCCATCTGTAGAATGGGAATGGGTGCCTGTGTTCCACTCACCTGTGTCCACCCCAGCTCAGTCTTAGCGGTAGTCATGATGCCGTTTAAAGCTGGGCAAGCCCTCAATGATCGGCTGCCCGGTCCAACGATCTTGCCACCAACGTTATCCTGGCACCTGCTCGCCTCAGGGACTCCACAGAGGCATACTAACCGGGGCCGCCAGGGGCATGACAGCCTGTATAATGGCTAGTCTACTCCTGTCGGGAGGACCCACGCTCACAAAGCGGCACATGAACTCGTCAGGTATAGGAACCATTAACCTCCCCCAGCCGACTTATCAGGGACCAAGCGGCCAGATGCACCAGCCCCAGATGCCTCGGGGCGCTTGGACTAAGGTCCTTCAGCCCCCATCAGCCCCACCAGCCCAGCACCCATGGCAAGGCCAGGCTTTTGCCTTCCATGGGCAGGGGGTACGTCATTTCACACACATACCCCGATCCCACACCTCTTCAAGAAGGGGTAAAATGCCCTAGGAACCCGGCAGGGCTTGGTGGTCTAGTGGAAAGACTCCTTGTTTGGGAAACAAAAGGTCATGGGTTCTAATTCTTTGTGCTGCTGCTCTCATCATCAAGTAGGGGAGAAAAAGCCTGTACGTTTACAATCAGGCTCCATGGTGTGGGAGCCATAGAGAGGGCACCATAGCACACACAAGGAAGGGCCGCTGCTCTAATTCTTCCTAGTGCAGAAGAATTCGGGAGGCTGGACACGGGGTTTTCCACCTCGAGCGGCTGTACAGACGCACAGATGGCACTTCGAGATGAATCACTAGCCCCATCTCGTTAGCCCTAGCCAGGGATGACCAGAGGGCCTCTCTGGGACTCAGATCACGTGCAGCACGTCCCCATTCTCCAGGCTTGCTGACGTTGGCTGCATCGGGGGTAGGAGGGGACTGTCTGGCAATACCAAATGGTCCCCTTGGGGGTGGAGACAGTACTGAGACCCTTCATCAAAGTCCTAGTCCCGCTCCTCACCAATCTTGGCTTGGTAGAGAACGGGTCGCAGTCTATCCATGCTAGATGACTGCTAATCAAAGCTACGTAACAGCACCGGCCCTGGGGCCACCTTCTCCGTGCTATTGCCTACTAAGAATACCATATTTTATTTTATTTTATTTTATTTTTTCCTTTCCCCTTATACAGGGACAGGGGCCACCCAGACCTTCTTAGCGGCTGGAGCACCTGCAGGGGCTCATCGATATAGCACACGGTAGAGGGTTCCCCTCGTAACACACTGAAAAATCAGAGACCTGGGCTGCGGGGTAGGGCAACGCTTTGTTTCCCGTTCAGGTCTCTAGCATCCAGCATCTAGCCAGCCGAGACACCCTCAACTCGCTCACTGCTGGGAGAACCCGCACAACGTCAAGCAGGGTGTCCCCCTCGGGGTCCCTGAGTACAATGATGGCTCAGGGCCGTACGGCTGGCCCTTCAGTACCTTCGCCCGCTTTGCGGGGCAGGCACATCTCGTGTACAGACACATGTTAAATGGTACGGATAACTACTGTCCTAGCATACAGGGTCAAGCCGGACGGCTCAAGCTCTCGCACACCACACAAGTTGGCATAATGCCTCCTCAAGGGGCAAGAACCCACCTATTACGCTTACCATATCAGGAAGGATAAAGATAGGCGTACTGATTGAGCAGAACGGCGATAGACCGGGGGGGCATGGCTCCTCAGCGCCAGAGCCGTCCAACTGGTGAAACTCACCTACCAATCCTCGACCCCTTTGCCTCATCAAGCAATGCCAAGACGAGACGCTGCTTCGCCAGATGGCCTCACCTCAAGGCGAAAACACACGACGCCCCTACTGTCAGGCGGGTCTCCTCCGTGCCTTTCACCTTGTCCGCTGTTGGGGCACACGATACACAGTAACAGCTGCTCCGAGCTACAGGTATCTTCCTGGACCTTTCTGGCCCCGCCAGCCCTGGGTTCCAGACCTCCTCAGCATAGCCGCAGGCCACCTCCCTGATTCCTGGAAGTCCCGGGCCCACTGTTCCTGTGCCCAGCCCTGTGCATAGCGCCGGGCTTCTAGCGTCTGTCAGCTGGGCTGTGAGTACACAGCCAGGCGGGGGTTGGGACTGTTTGAACCAAGTGCGGCAGGCCCTGCTAGCGTTTCGACCTTACACAGTGTCACATTATCATGGCAGCGGACGGATGTTGGGCTCCTGGGCCCTTCCCCTCATCCCGCCATGCCCTCCCCCATGATATATCAGGTTCTCCTTCTCCTGGGGGGGATGGAGAGGGGTTGTTCCCCCCTTGATACCCTGTTCCACACAGGTAGGAGCACTGGATAGCACCCAGGGGGAGCTTCGGGTCAACACATTTCAGGCACACTACATCAGACAATTCATGAGGGCTGCACGTCTCTTAGCACCCCATTGACCCTTGGGTTCCACAAGCGGAGCCTCTACATATTAAGTCCAGCCCGGGCCATAGTCCTCCAGAGCTGCCCTTCTTCCTCTCGCTTGGGTGGGGTCTTCCTGTTTACCATCGTCTCGCCCAGGAGGGTCCCCAAGCTCGGAGCCCTCCCCAGTGTCAAGGCCCTGGTCACCCCGCGCAGGGAATTGGGCATCCTTAGTTGAATCCCACCTTCCTCCGAAGGTTTCCTCTATTCCTCCGGTCCCAGAGCTGGGCCTCCCTTCCTTCTATCCTAGAACCAGACACGGACTGGAACAGGAAAGACACTCCCTAGACGGCCACCATCCTCTCATGATATAGGGAGTGGACGCGGGCATTCACACTACGTTCTGTCTCTCGGTTACATACCGTCCCCATTCTAAGGATGACTAGGCTTTCAGACGTCCATGGCCCGTTGGACATCAGCCTCCCTTTCAGATGCCTACGGGGCATCAAGCATAATGCTACTGGTCAGTCCTTGGCTCTTCCACCAGGCGGGTGGCAGCTCACTGGGCCACCTTTTCTCTAATCCTGGGCGACATATTTTTACTATCACCTGTAGGAGGGGGTGTTGTAAGCTAAGCTTAACGGAAGCCCTAGGCGAACTAATTTACTGGCACTGGTAGATGCTTCCGCACCTCCCCTGGGTGTTGTACGCTGGACTTATGGGACTCAGCTAAGACTGCCCTGAAAGGCGGGTGCTTCACAGGGGGTGCTGAGTTCTCAATGGGTGTCCTGGTCCCACCCGTGCCGACCTTCCTGCTTTGGGTCACTTACCTCGTGAATTGCCCTTCTATTCCCTCGCGGGAGTTCAGTCGGCCCACCCGACCTTACCTGGGCGCAATCTTTACGAATAATCCTCGGTTACCTTGCTCCCCCTTCTGGGAGGATAGAGTTGATAATTTTGTTTTTCTGCTAAGTTATAGTTTCAGCTTCTTCGACTGTTTACTCCTGGGGAATGTGAGGGAGATCCCCTGCACATGCCCAGTCGAAGGTCGGTTTGCTGCCTCCGAGTGTCCATGGCAGGGATCATCCCAACGTACGACTGAACTCCCGCGATGGAATAGAAGGGCAATTCATGAGGTAAGTGACCCAATTGCCCTATCTAATATCCAAAAGAAAAATAAGTGTGCAATGGGATAATTTCTCTAAATATTATTTATCTAGCACTTTCAACATTCAAAGTCATTTATAATCCTTAACTAGGTCACACAACAACCCTGTGTAATTGGGCATTTTTATTCCCATTTTACAGATGGAAAACTGCAGCTAAGAGATAATGATTTTTGTATATGCACCAAGTGGGTTCATGGCTAAGTTGGGTTCTCTCAGATTGAAATCAAATGCCTCATTCATTAGACTATAATGGCTCTCTGTTTACACCATTAACAGTAAGAAAAAGATATTGAATGCATTACTTAGGAGCAGTTCTCAAATTTTCAGTAGCCCTGTGAGTACCCAACTTATACTTACGATGGGCAACAAGTACTCACATACCTGTTTTGTGTGTGAAACCTCCTCTCCCCTCCCCGCACTAATTTATGTCAGCTGGTAAAAGGGTACTTGGGTAGACAGAGGATGGAATTAAACCTAGTAATGGCTGCTGCATGCCAGAAGGTCCCTTTTAAGGCTTCAATGATAAGCTCTTCAGTCATGGAGATGGGCATTTCATATTGGTCATATAAAGAGCATACAGTTAGAGCCTTAAAAGGGACCTTCTTGTGTGGCTCATCTGCTCGGTTTAGGATCCTAGGTTCTGTTTTACCCTCTGTCTGCCTAAGTCCATTTCTATCAGCTGTCTTATAAACACAGTGGTCATTTACACAGAGAGAGAGAGACCCATGTAAATTCAAAACATGTACTCACCAGATACAAGTGAGGTAGTGCTTGTTACTCAGTCTTCAAGTGGCAGAATGATTAGTGCCTATCTGATGGCAAGAATCTGTGCAAGATGAATATACCTGTTTTGGAGAGTACTCATTTCAGCTTTAATTTGCTGTTAGAAGACACTGGAGAAAACTAATGGAATAATAAGTAGATACTCCCAACAGGTAGAAGAAAAACAGTAAAATCCTTTGGTCTGAAGGCCTTTAAGTTCAACCCTCATTTGTTCAGAGGTAGAATTGCCCATTCTCTATTCTCACTTGCACATGGTATGTCACCCCCAGAGCCAAGCATTGCACAGCCCCTCCATCAGCTGTTGTATGATCTGGCCATTTGCAAGTGTACCCCCAGGTACAGGGCTGCATTATGTGTTCCCTCATTTGGTTAAAAAACCCAGACATGAAAGTGGCCTGCTTAGGCCTGTTTTAGCGCGCTGTGGCCCAGGAGCCACCAGCACGTCTGTTTTGGCAGTACCAGGTGTTGGTCTGCTTCTGTCTCAGAGTGGACTGGTAGCTAGCCAGGGCTATGTCCTTGGAAAATTCCTGATATCACAGCCTAGGCTAAGAGCTGCCCATGTCAACCAATGTGGGACTATGATGTCTGTATGGCCCCATGGTATCCACCCTGGGTCAGGGACCACCATGGCTGGCTGCCATGGATGGCCATCATGTTGGGGGGGTGTTAGGGAGTTGGAGTAGGGTAGTGTTAGAGCATCCTGCATGTTGGTTGCGCTCCCCTTCCTACCTAGGCCATGCGAACATCAGGATGGATCTCTGGCCACAGGCACATCAGTTCTGTGCCTGAATCAACCACGTTGGCTGCCATTTCCAGACCCCGGCCAGGGAGCTGCCACATTGACTGCAGGTCTGCTTTTACTCATTGTGGTTATGTTACACAATGATGACTCTCACTGTGCAATAGGATTTAGCACCTACTTAACTCTAGTGCGGCATCTTTCACGCACACGCAACCATCTTTCACACCAAGACAAAAGAGAATTGGTCCCTTTGTCAGCAAGCTTTCTAGTGCTTTCATAAAGGAAGGGGAGAGTGCTTTCACATATCAGAACCAAGGATATGAGCTGGCAGTACTTGAAGAGGAACAAAAAACATTTTTATAAGTAGAAAAAGCTCTTTTGCAATTTTAAACTTCACTTCATCAAAGTAATAGGCTACAAGCTACCCTCATAAAACTTAAGACTCATTCCCCTTGAGGCCTAATCCATTTCATTGCTAGAATTATTTGCAGAGTTTGTGAGAGCTTAGGGGCTCCAACCTACTCTAATTTGACAAAAGACTGATCTGTGCTGACTTCCATTGCATTACAAACAGAATTCAGGCCAGCAAATGGACATCACAGGGAGAAATTCACATTCTAGAAAGGTATTTGTTTCAATTCACCTACCTCCCATTCAGATTTCTCTGCAGAGCATTGTCACCATTAATAACATCCTGTTGGTAGCAACTAAGGGACCCCAGTCAAGGATCATGGTACTATCATGCTTGGTAATGTAAAAATAAGGAGTAAGAGGAGAAAATAGTGTAATTCCTCCAACTCACACAATTTCAACAAAATCTCTGTTTAGGTGGCTGAAAATCTTCCAAAATAGTGGGAAAGAAAGAGATCGTAAGAGAAAGTAGAACTTACCTAGCAGAATACAACCTTCCATCCTAGACCACATCACTCCCAATTACCTTAATATTTTTCTGCTTCCCTAATCCTTTAGCACTGGATCTCATCACACCTTTATGAATTTGAGAGTTATGAGGATGCTAAAATTGGGCTTACTCCACCAGGCTGTAAGAAAAACCATATAGAAGAAGTTCTAGGTTCCATTGATTATTGTTGTTGTATGGGTTCCTTTTTAGCTAATGACCTCATACCCCCCCCCCCCACACTCAAATTCTGTCCCTTCTTCATTCTGGACATGTTTTGTGTCACTGCAGTGCACAGATTCTTGCCACTAGGTAGTATTAACTCTGGTAAGCCCTTTAGAGATGTCAGGAAGTTTTTAAACAAAATTCTACCACACATATCCACCAAAAGCCATTCATCCAACCATCTGTCTGAAGGTGGTGTGGGGGATACAACTTCCCGTGAGCCACTCAGTATCCACTCGTGGCCACTCATGGTTCACTGCCTAGAAATCTGGAGTGTGCTGTGCAGGGTAAGCCAAAAAGTCTGGGAACATGAGAACTGAGGCAACCACCCACGTCAGCAGGCTGGTCTGCCACTCATAGGCACTGGGGGCAGTGGACATGGCCTTTACAAATCAGAGGGACTAGCCATGAGCACTGGGAAGCCCTGTTACCAGCATTCATGCCTGGACATATCAATTTCAAAGCCAGCCTGGCACACTTCCTCCTCCCCCATTGTCTGTGGCAGGGGGAGTGAGAGGCAACTGTCATGGTAGTCACACTGGGAGCTGCCTGTTGAAATCCCTCCTCATGGATTCCATCTGAGTGACTGGGCATGGACCCCCCCTCCCCGCCAGCCTTGCTTGTTTAAAACACCCTCAATCTCTCATACTGAGGAACTGGTTCAGCACTTGCATGATCTTCAGTAACTCAAGTGAGTTACTTCAGCACTGGGACAGTTCCCAATACAAGCCTGTACTGGCTGAGATTAAATATGAAACAAATAGATATTTGTGTATTCATTAGGGATGGGCGAACAGAACGCCGTTTGATTGTTCAGACGTTCAGTCGTTCGGTTTGAAACCCAAGTTTGGGTTTGGCTGTTCAGTTCAGCGGAGTTCAGTTTGGCTGAACTCGACTGAACATTAAAAAAAGTTCTATCATTACTGAAACCTATTTTTTCCCCGGTATCGGTATTTTTGGCCCTGAAACCACCCCTGGTGTCCACCCCTCATGCAAGGAAGTCTGCTCCTCAGCTGCCTCCCCCTTCCAGTCACGTTTTTCCCACCCAAAGTCATGTTTTTCATGACCCCAAACTCATCCAAATTCATCCAAAGCTTTCGATTCAGAAGTTGGGTTCGGTCATCCGAACAGGCCGAGTTCGGGCTAAACCCCGAACTTCCGAACCGCGCTCGCCCATCGCTAGTATTCATGAATATTATTTTTATTTACAGACAACTGTCCTAATAGCCAATTGATACCTGCACCTAAAACTGATATGCAAATATCAATTTAATCTAATATTTAGTTTGGGATATTCCAAGGTTTTTTTTGTTTGTTTGTCTGTTTTGGATTTTTTGTCCTCTCCATCATTTTGGTTTGGCTATATGGTGGTTTGATGTATATCTGATACAGTATAAAGCAAAGACCTATTGTTCTTTGTCTGGTAAATCCATATCCTTTTTTGAAGTTGGTGGGTTGGTATGAGAAGTTGCGACAGGTAGCAAAGTCAGTGTAACTGAGTAGCCAAAAGCCCCAGCCTATAGCAGCAAGCAGAAAGGCTGATAGCCAAACTGTTGCAGCTTACAGCTGCATAATTACCTGTGAAGCAAGCTAACTTCTGATTGTTAATGAACTGCAGCTGCAGGTTATCCTTCTGAGGCAGGAATGCCATGTCCAGGAAGAGGAGGAGTATAAAAGAACCAACAGATGGTTGTTGATGAGAGGACCAAAGGAGAGAGGGGTTGTGGTTGGTCACTAAACAAAACAGGAAGCCGTGATGAGAAACAGAGAGGTAGAAAGTCTTCAACCCTGTGGACAATAAGTCCTTACTGACAGTCAGTGTTGGAAACCAAAGGTAGGATCTAAGTCAAAAGAGAGAGATTAGTTTGCTAATTAAAGAGGGACTAATAGGCCTCAGACCTGACACAGGACTTTGCGATTAAGAACGCTTACAGAGACTAATGTTATCATAGCCAAGTAGGCTTAACTTTTGTTTATTATAGAGCCATGGTAGTAGATCTATAGTTAAAGTAGTTGCAGACATTTATTGAATAACATCTATGCTGTTCAAGGGAATCTGTGGAGTAAACACTTCTGGTTGGTGACTGAAAGTTTTGAACAGAGTTCTAGATTTCCCTCCCCTTCTACATTTGATGTAATGGCTTTTTCAATATAAGCGGAGTATGTAATATGCACTGGTGGTTTTGTATGCAATAAAAAAAATAGAAAAACTGTTCGATTGTGGTCCCTCTTTAAGGGGTGGGGGGAACACAAGCAGTGGCTGGCAGTGCAGTGTGTTATTTAAAGTGTGTTGGAAGAACTGCAACATTCCTGGATGAGTCTGGGAGGCAGTGAGTAGGGGCCCCATACACTGCTTCCTCATCCAAAAATACCAGCCCACCTACCTGAGGACTCCCACAGCAACAGCATGAGGGTGTGTGTGTAAATCTATTGCCCTCACCCGCCCATCACTGGCTGCTCCTCAGGTTCTTGTTCCCCTGGCAGCCACCTCTTCTTGGTCACAGCCCACCTTCCTCAGGTCCCCCTTGGCAACAGCTGGGTAGGAGGACCTACCGCCCCCGCCCTCGCTGGCCACTCTGATCTAGCTGTTGCTCCTCCAGCCCCAGCTGCCGCTTCCTGCCTGAGGGGTCCATAGGTAACAGCTTGGGGGGAGGGGGACACCTACCACTCCCATCCACTCTTCCTGGCTGCTCCACTCAGGCTGTTGCTCGCTCACTGCTGCTGCCGCTGCCACCACCAACAGGAACAGCTTCAACAGTGGCAACCATGGAGGCACAGCCAGGCAGCAGCAGCCAGGGGGTTGTTTGTTTGTGTGTGTGTGTGTGTGAGAGAGAGAGAGAGAGAGAGAGAGAGATAGAGATTTCAATTTGAATGTGTGCGTAGTGTGTGTGAATGAGTGTGTGTGATCAGTTTGAATCAATTTATTTTATTTATTTATTTTATTATATTTATATGCCAACCCCCATGCCTACGGCATCTCAGGGCAGCTTCCAGCATAATATAAAACAATTATTAAACATAAAAAATCTACAACATCATAATTAAAATAAATTTAAAACACCCCCCACAAAAATTAACCCATGCACCCCCATCTTCCCCTCCGAAGGTCTGGGTGAACAGGCAAGTCTTACAGATACGTCAAAAGG
Source organism: Sphenodon punctatus (assembly GCA_003113815.1). Taxonomy (NCBI): domain Eukaryota; kingdom Metazoa; phylum Chordata; class Lepidosauria; order Sphenodontia; family Sphenodontidae; genus Sphenodon; species Sphenodon punctatus. Next base: position 3,398,972 of record QEPC01002494.1, read on the forward strand.
CCAACAGGCCTGGGGCCAGGTGAGCCTCCTCTGGGAGGGAGTTCCACAACGGCACCCCAGCCACCTAGAATGCCCTCTCCATTGTGGCCCCCGTCTTACACGGGGGACCTCCAGAAAGGTTCCCCCGGTGGACCGAAGGGATCACTCTGAGACGCGGAGGGAGAGGCGGTCCCCTAGATATGAGGGGCCCAGACCGTGCAGGGATTTGTAAATCAATACTAACATGAGCGAGTGTGTGAGAGAGGTAAGAGCATGTGAGTGTGTGTGAGATGTGAGTAGTGTGTGTGATCAATTTGAATGAGTGAATGGGGTGAGAGCATGTGTGTAGTTTGTGTGATTGATCAGTTTGAATATGTGTGAGAGGTGAGAACGTGTGTGTGGATGTGTTCTTGTGATCAATTTGAATGTGTGTGTATGTGTTTGAGGTGAGAGCATGTGCGTGTGGATGAGTGTGTGAGAGGTGAAAGCATGTGTGCATAGCGTGTGTGAATGGGAGAGGTGAGAGCATGTGTTTATGTATGGATAAATGATGTGTGAGAGAAGTGAGCATGTATGCAGTGTGTGTGATCAATCTGAATGTGTGACGGTGACTTAGGGGTGAGAGCGTGTGTGTGGTGTGTGTGATTGATCAACTTGAATGTATGTGTAAGAGGTGAGAGCATGTGTGTGTGATCACTTTGAATGAGTGTGTGTGTGTGTGTGTGTGTGTGTGTGTGTGTGTGTGTGTGTGTGAAAGACATGAGAGCACATGTATGTGGATGACTGTGTGTCTTTTTAAAAATGAGACATGCCCAAACAGTGGCATGGGTGGTTGTGTGTCATACGAAAGCGGTGGTGTGTGTGCTCCTGCATAACACACACCTCCACCTATCACCCATGAACAGACCAACCTGCAAAAACGCAGGTTGGAGACGTGGGGGCAGGTGTGGGATGTGGGGGTGGCAGGTTTATGCCACAAGATGGCACCTGCCATGTGAAAAGACCCAAGATGACCATCACAGGAAGTAGATAGGCATGGCCAACAGTATAAAATAAGCCTGGTAGTTGCTTTTATTGTAAATGTTCATTTGGGATTTGTTTTAGTGTTGGAATTTTGTGTTGTTGCCCTATTGTATATATTCTGTTTCATTATATATATTTTGTTATGTTGTTATAACCTATGGTTGAAACAATAAGCCTTTTTACACATAAAATAAGCCAGTCTGAGGAAGAGGCCGGTCTGTACTTGGCTGTCAAGGAGAGCACATCTCTGGAGTGGCTTCCTGGAAGGCCCTGACTTGGAACCAGAAGGAAGTAAGTCTGGACCCAGGATGTGAGTTTACGAGCTAGTCGTGGACTGTGTTTGACTAAGCTCGATAGTGATGTACTGTTGAATGGCCAGGGGTCTGGTGCCTTGCCTAGGAGATAACTGTGTGCATGCATAAACTGATAATTAAGACTGAACCTGTGGATGTCTCTCCACTTTGGGCCTAATCCTGTATGCACTTAACCCATGGTTGACACCTGGCCCCTCCTCCCGTTACAGGTACATCTTCAAAACCTGGGCCCTGAGGGCGCCACTCCTTGGGCAGCAGCCTGAAGGGCAACACCCAAAGGGTGTTGGCCATTGGCAGGGCTATGTGTGAGGCTGTTGAGGGCCAGAACACTTTAAATGCAAGTCAGAACATACAAACTTTATCTCTGCACTTCAGCTGCCCAGAAGAGAATCCAAAAGCCCACTACATCTGTGGCAGGGGGCTGGGAGCCAGCTGGGCTCATCCCCCCCCCATCACGCTCACCCCATTTGCTGGGGTTGGGAGCCAGTTAGGTTGGGACCCTACCCCCTCCTGGTGGCAGAGGGAGAGGGATGTGGGGCCAAGGACATCCCCGTGGGTGCCAGCAGGGTGCTGGCTCCAGCAAGTGCATAAAAACAGCATGCCTGCAGGCCGCTGCCTCCATCCACTACATCTATTGCAAGGGACTCAGACTGGGAGCCAGCTGGGCTCAACCCCTCCCCCCCCCCACACACACCATCGTGCTCACCCTGTTTGCAGGGGCTGGGAGCTGGTTAGGTTGGGACCCTACCCCTCTCCCAGTGGAAGAGGGAGAGGGGGGTAGGCCAAAGACCTACCTGCAGCTTCTGGTGGGGAACCGGCCCTGGCATGGGCATAAAAGCAGTGCGCCTGCTGGCTGCTGCCTCCACCCAGTATATCTGTTGCAGGGGGCTGAGAGCCAGCTGGGCTCGCCCCCTCCTCCCACCCCCATTGCATTCACACCCATTTTTAAGGGCTAGTAGAAAGTCAGGTTGGGACCCTAACCCCCCTGCCCCCATGGCAGAGGGAGAGGGGATGGGGCCAAGGACCTTTCCGTGGTTTCCAGTGGGGTGCCAGCCTTGGCAGGGACATAAAAGCAGCTCTGTGGCCTTTGGTGGGACTGGGGGTGGGGGCTTGCGGGGAATTTTATTGTATTGTATTGGTGGTTTAGTGTTAGTGGGTGTCTGTGGGAGGTTATTGTGGGGGTTATATTTTGAGGGGGTTGGGTGGATTTGAAATATGGAAAGAGACTGGGTTAGAGAATGGGGGATGGTTCAATTTGGGGATGAGGGGGTGGTGGGAATCCTCTCCTCAATTGGGCCGGAGCAGCCAGAGGGGTGCTGGGGCCAGTTGGGGGGGGTGACACAGCCATTGGGGTTGTGATGGGGCATGGGAGGCATGGTCTTTATGGGGGGAATGTTCAAGCTGTGTGGCAGGACAGGTGTTGAGTATATGTCCCTCTCGCTGCCCTTCTCATAGTAGGGCAGGTGGTTCCATGTCAGAGGGCTCCTGACCATGTTTTGATGCTGGTAAATGTGATGTCGGTAGCAAATAAAGCAACAACAGTCCAGGAATTAATCCTGGATCATGCAGCTGATCTCATATGTATCACGGAAACCTAGCTAGACACTGAGTCGGGGCCTATCCTGGCTGACCTTGTATTGACCGGGTATTCCGTGCAGCATCAACTGAAGTTGGAGGGACAGGGGGTGGGGTGGGGGCAGTGTAGCCATGATTTTTAGGTAGGGTTGGGCTTTTCGGAGGTATCCGGTGCAATCCATAGTGGGTATTGAGGGTCTCCATCTGGTGTTCACCCCTCTATTCGAGGAGACAGTTTGGGAGTGCTTCTTGTATACCATCGCCTACCTGTACGGTGGCCTGCCTACATGCTCTAGGAGATCTGGTGTCAGGGGTGGTGTTGCAGCCCCCAAAGATGGTAGTCTTGGGGGACTTCAATATCCACACCAATGCTGATCTTTGGGGTGTGGAGCATGAATTTATGGCCACCATGGCAACCATGGACCTGTCCCAGATGGTCAGAGGTCTGATGCACCAGGGGGGATATACCTTAGACCTTGTGTTTTGCACTGACCTCGACGCAGGGGGATTCATTGGTGGGGGAGATATCAGCTGTGCTCTTGTCATGGACAGACCATTACCTCCTGCAGGCCTCTCTCCTGGATCATGTCTGATGGACATGGAACCAATTTGAATGGTCCGCCCCTGTAGATTGATGGAACTGGACCAGTTCTGGGAGGTTTTGAGGGATATATTCTCTGATTTGGACAACCATCCTATCAATGACCTAGTCGGGCTGTAGAACATCTTGCTGTCAGAGGCCATTGATCCGATGACTCCGAGGCGTCCACTTCCCAGGTGGCAGCACCATAGGCCTCCCTGGTTTTCAGAGGGGCTGCAAGAGCTGAATCAGGAGAAAAGGCGATTGGAGCAACAGTGGTGCCGCTCATGTGCTGAAGTCAACAGCTTGTGGCATAGAGAGTGTTTACGAGCCTATGCCATGGCTATGCGAGCAGCAAAGAAGGAGTACTTTGCTGTCCTCATAGCATCCACTAAATCCCATCATGGGGAGTTGTTCTGGGTGGTGCGGGGGCTGCTCAGTCCAGTCTCCCTCCACCTTGGAGTAGAGTCCTCTAGTGCCCTCTGTGACTTGTTTGTGGATTATTTTTTGGATAGAATCACTCAAATTCACCATGGTTTTGACGCTGCACTTTCTGCAGTGGGGCAATTAGAGGTTATGGAAGCCCCGCCTTGTTCATGTTTGTGGGATCAGTTTCTGTTGGTGACCCCTACCAATGCAGAGGATGTTCTTGGGACTGTTAGGGCTACCTGTTGTGAACTGGACCCTTGCCTGTCCTGGCTGGTTAAGACCTGCCAGGAGACAATGGGGATGTTGCTGGTGGGGGTGATCAATGCCTTTCTTATGGAGGGAAGTGTGCTGAGCTGCCTTAAAGAAGTGGTTGTGTGACCCCTGCTCAAGAAACCATCGCTTGATGTTGACTCCTTGCCAGTTATCAGCCAGTCTCTAACCTCCCCTTTTTAGGGAAGGTTATTGAGCGGGTGGATCAGGGCCATTCGGCACTGCTGATTCTATTAGATATGTTGGCTGATTTTTATACCGTTGATCATGAGATGTTGGTAATGCGCCTGCGGGACCGGGCGGGGGCGGTCAGTAATGTTCTTGACTGGTTCCGCGTCTTCCTGGCCAAAAGAACACAGTGAGTGGTGCTCGGGGATCATTTTTCATCATATCGAGACCTCTCGTGTGGAGTTTCGCAGGGTTCTGTTTTGTCCGCTCTCCTGTTCAATGTGTATATGCAGCCGCTCAGTGAGGTGGTCAGGAGGTTTGGTGTGTGGTGTCATCAATATGCTGATGACACACAGCTTTATCTCTATTTTTCATCAGACCCAGGCTCGGCAGTCTCAGTGCTTATGGGGTGTCTGGCAGCTGTGGGGGATTGGATGACGGCGAACGGACTCAATCAGAATCCTGATAAGACTGAGGTGATTCTGGTGGGTAAGGTTGTGAGGGTGATATCCCCCATGATTGATGGGGTCTGCCCTCCGCTGATACCCCAGGTATGGAGTCTGGGGGTGCTCCTTGACTTGCAACTCTGCCTGAATGCTCAGGTGGAGTCTGTGGCAAGGAGTGCCTTTCACCAATTACATCTGGTGTGTCAGCTTCTGCCGTATTGCTGGGACTCTTACCTGGCCACTGTCACCCATGCTTTCATCACCTCTAGGCTTGACTACTGTAGCATGCTCTATGTGGGGCTACCCATGGTGATGGTTTGGAGACTGCAGCTGGTGCAGAATGTGGCAGCCCATCTCCTGGTGGAACTGGGCCACTGGGAACATATTACACCAGTTCGTCAGTCTCTGCGCTGGCTGCCTATAGTCTTCTGGGCCCAATTCAAGGTGTTGGTGCTTGCCTATAAAGCCCTAACCAGCCTTGGCCTGACCTATTTGTGGGACTGCCTCACCCCCCAGGTCTTGGATTGGCCCCTGCAGTCATCACGGGTTGTTCTCCTCAATGGGTACTTTCAGACGATACGGGGCCCTTTGGCCCCGTACCGGCACCACCGGCTTCGTTCCCCGGCGGGGTCACCCCTGCACGGCCCAACAGACGTGCTGGGGGGATCCCGGCGGGGAAAGTGGGAGGGGCCGGGGCCGCGCGGCGCAACGTGCGGCCGCACGGCCCCGCCCCCTCCACGCACCCCGCCGCCCGCCCTCCGAGGAGACGGGCGGGCGGCGGGGCCAATGCGGCCGCCGCGTCTGGCCGATCGTGCCACGGCCCGGGATCCCGCCGGGGATCCCGGGCCGTGGCACGCGGCCAGACGTTACTTTTTGTTGGCCACGGCCCGAGGTCCATTTGACCACGCTTCCCGGGACCTTCCCCCGGCTAGCCCGGGAAGCGTGGTTCAAATTGACCCCATGTGCCGATTGAGCGTGGCCAACATCTGGCGGCCACCAAACAGACGTGCGGGACACGGTGACCCCAGGTGGGTATTCACCGTGGTTCACCGTGTCAATGTCACGTCTGAAATCACCCATAATCTCCTGAGTCTGCCTAGGGGCCATGATGGGGATAGCCTTCTCAGTGGCCACTCCATGGCTGTGGAACTCCCTGCCAGTGGAGGCTCTTTTGGCCCTGGATTTCCCCTAGTTTTGACACCATTGTAAGATGTGGCTGTTCTGCCTGGATGTCGATGAGGAGGGTGGGAGGAATGGGTTAGGATGCAGGGCGGTTAGGGATATTTTTAAATTCCTCCCTGTTGTGTTAAAGTTGTTTTTATTGTTGTTATTGTAAGCTGCCAAGAGCTGCCTCTGGCAGGATGGGCAGGACAGAAATTTTAAAATATAAATTAAATTAAATTAAATTAAATTAAATTAATGGTAAAGTGGGACCCATTACAATGGGCGAGCACCTGCATGCACCTGAAATGTTCTTGTGTCTGGGGGCAGCTTATGCATTAACATAAAACGATTAAGTTTCAACAGTAGGAGAAATTACCTATACAAAACACCTTCAGTTTAAGAACCTAGGGTGATTTCAGACGTTACATGGTTAAATTCACCACAGTGAATCCCACCCTGGTGTGAATGGCGTCGCCACGGGCCATGGTGAGATGTGCGTCCCCAACAGATGTGACAGGGGTAACACCACCGCCCGGGGCCAACCGGAGAGAACACAGGCCAGGGGAACCCAACAGACGTGAGGCGGTGGCGAGAACCGCGGTGGGAGCCCCACAAGGCACCGGGGTCATGCGGACGCAAACATGACCGCCTGAGGACAAACGAAGCCACAGACGGTTGAGGTCCCCGCCCAGTGAAGGGAAACACAAAGGGAGGGGGTGGAGGGAGCTGCAGTATGAGCAGCGCTCACAACCAGCAGCCACACAGAAGGTGCATGCACTTCAAAATGAGAAGCGCACACACACAAATGAAGCTGCACACCCACACAAAAAAGGGGAGCAGATCACGGGGGCAGAGGGAGGCACACACCAGAGGAGGACAGGAAACCCAAGGAGGGTGGGTGAGTAGGGGCCGGCATGGCCAGTCCATCAGCAGGGGGCAGGGGCAGGAGTCCAGCGGGCAAGGGGAAGGGGGACCCAGAAGTCCAAGGAGACAGGAGGCATCACAAAGCACAGTGAAGCACAACAGGCATTTATTGAGGACACAAGCGGCACCAGTCAGGTGCAGAGGCATACAGCGAGGGAGCGCGTGGAGCTAGGGTGCGGGAGAAGGGGCAGCATCAAGGGGGGCATGGGCCCAGTCCGATAGGGGGGGAACCTGAACAACGGGCCACCACAGGGCCAGGGTCCGATGGAGAAGCACACCCAGTGTGTGAGGGAGGCCCCAAACAAAGTCATGAAAAGCCCCCACACACAGGGGAGGAAGGGCATAGGGCTCCCCCAGACACACTCTCCAAGGCATCCAGGGGGCCGGTAGAAGGCTGGGCCACGGGTGAGGGCTACCAAGGTGGGGGAACAGCCCCATCCCCATGCAACAGGGGACCCCAGGCCAGGTGCAGGAGTGTGGGGTGCAGGGGTGGGGGAGGCAGCTCTCAGAGACCAAGGGCTGGTGGTGACACAACAACAGGAGGCCACACAGAGGGTACCAGGGTGGCAGCTGCAGGTATCAGGTGAGAGGGCAACAGGCAGGTGGGGGAAGGCATGTCACAGGGGGTCCAGCTGTCCCCAGGAGGCAGCAGGCATTGGCGCGAGAACCCAGACCACAGGCGGAAGGAAGGCACTGAGGAGGCAGCCGGATGTCAGATGGACCGGGCGCGCCCTACACCCAGCTGCAGGGGCTCCCAATGGGTGGAGGGGGTGGCAACGACAGCAGGTGCACATAGCAGGGCCATTGCCACAGTCGCCGGCAGAAGCCTCGGCTGGCCATGTGGAAGCAGATCAGGTAGAAGGCCTCGAAGGGATCCATACAGCTCATCCCGATTTGCACATCAGAGCGGCTGCACACCTCCAACAAGGCAGCCAGCTCCGGCCCGGGGGTGGGAGCAAGCCATAATTATCCACAGGGGACCAGGATAGGTGGAACAGCTCCAGAAGATGGTAGTAGGCAGCCCTGCAGGAGCATGGATACCCACAGGCACCCTGCACGCTGATGAAGTAGGATACGGCCAGGGCAGGGCCACCCTCACAAAGGCAAGTCACATATCCCAGGAAGGCACACATACACAGAGCGGAGGCCATCTCAGCAGGACTCCATGTCACAAGGCCCCCCATCGTGTCTGGTACGCGCCCCTCAGGGAAGGGGGTGAGTCCCAGCTCTTCACAGTGCACGCGGCAGTCGCCAGTGTGCACAACATAGCCAAAGCGCAGCATACCAAAGCTCAGGCTCTGATAGGCATCCGGCCGGGTGGGCAAGGAGCGCAGGCAGCGCTGAACGATGGGCAACTGCCACAGGTTGCAAAGGGCCATGCTCTCCCGGGTGGTCCACTGAGCCCCCGGAGCCTCCAAGCGGGACTGCGGGTGGAGATGCAGCTGCCATGGTACAGCTCTCAGAGGGTCTGAGCCGCAGCGGCCATGGGGGCAGCATGGGATGCATGGCTGGGGGGCCGGACAGGCAGACAGGGGCTGCGAAGGCCAATGGATAACGGCAAGACAGGAACAATGGGGCTGCTGTGGAGGGATGTGAAGGGAGTGGGCAGCACACAGCTGCCAGCATGCAAGGCTGGAGAGCCCCACACATACACATCTGCAAGAGGAGATAAAAATGACAGCACCCACATGCTCAGGGAGAAGCATCGGCCCGGGGGGCCATACTGTACCCCCTATGAGGGACCAAAGCCAGCAGCGGAGGGAGCGCAGCGGGACTGCAAGACACCCCCCCAATTGCCACCACCACCGGCTGACACCCCATGCAGGAGATGGTGCTCCTGGGCTGCTAGCCCAATGGACAGGGGGTGTGCGACCTCTGGTGCTCACCCATAGGCCCACGGGGGAGGGGAAGCATGCACATATGTGGCACAGGTGCGTGTTCAGGGGTGGAAGCGAGCGCACGGTTCCCCAGCCGCGACCCCGACCGACGGAGTGGTCACACCCACAGGGATGGATCGCGTCCAGCTGGGAGCTTGCATAGCCCTGCTACAGGTGGTTGTGGAGTGGTTCCGGGAGCACGTGGCGCTGCTGAGGCTCATCACAGAGGAGCTGAACGGGATGCACGCGGAGCAGTGGTACATGGCCAGGGTGGGGCGCACACCTCTCATCCAGCTAGCAGGGCACGGTGGCTCCTAGCCCTGGGGATGGCATGGCGGCTCAGTCTGGCCTACAGCAGGCCACTGCTACGAGCCAACAATCTACCAGCTGGCATCAGGGGTCTGCTGTCCAGGAGCGTGTGGGAAAGGGCTGCCAGGTACCTAGCGCTGCAGCTAGCCATGCCCATCCAGAGGCGCACGTGGGCCATTCCAAAAGCTCATCAGTTGTGTCAGAGGGTGCTGGCACGGTGGGACAATGTTACCTGGGTCAGACACTTCCGAATGGACAGGCGCACCCTCATGTGCCTAGCAGAGCGACTGTGGGAGTGGCTCGAGCCACTGAGGACCGACATGAGAGACCCCATTCCCGTGCCACAGTGGATCGCCATTGCTGTGTGGGCCTTGGCCACCCTGGACTCCTGCCGGTCCATTGCCCAGCACTTTGGGGTGGGGCTCACAACCGTGGTGTGCCTGGTGCGGGACTTCTGTGAGGTTGTGGAGGGGGTTCAGTTCAGTTCAGTTTATTAAGCGTGGCCAAAGACCATTGCATTCAGAAACAAAAAGAACATACACCATACACAATAAAACAAAATGCATACAAAATTCAAACATAGCAAATTGTAGCAAAAATGTCAAAAGACACATATCCATGGGATATAAACAATAACACTTTGCCGAAATAGGGAACCACCGCCAAACCCAGAATTCCAGTAACCCAGTTCCCTATGTAATTAGGGATGACATTAGTGGACTAAACTGGATAGATAGCTTTAAATTCCAGAAATTTTGCCCTATAAGACACCGCTTGCAGTAGAAAGGAGGCAACATCTTTGATGGTTAGGGGATCCACACTATCAATAAGCAACCCTAAAAGGGCACCTGCTGATCTGCTGGGGAATCTGGCAGCATGGGGCGCAATAAACCGGGCTCTGATATCATCATACATATGGCAAGAAAAAACAATGTGTTCCATCATCTCAACTGCCCCCTGGTCAAACGGGCACAACCTTTCCATAAAGGGAATACCTTGGAAACGACACTCCAGAACACTAGAGGGGAACGAGTTAGCTCGAGCCCTGAAAAATAAGACCTTAGCTTCCTGCGAAATGGGGCAACCTAAGTAGTGTGCCATTTGCCCCAGCTCTGGTGCCCAATCGAGATACACACGCAGATGTGCTGAGGAGTTGATAAGTCCCAACTCTTCCTGCCTGTCAATATCGCTTCACCTTAACAAAATTTCCTTCCTGATCATGCCCATGGATTTGTGGAGAAGATATTCCCTAGGAATCCCTGATTCCAAAAGGCAAATCTCCACCTTCTTCAACCAAGGGTCAGTAAAAAGGTCAGAATACACTTCTTTCAATAAGACTGAGTCGCAGCCAGAAAGCAGTTTAATCCAAAATTTCAAAGCTAGGTCCATAGCAGCCTGCTGCCAACTGTTCTGGCCCAGTTCAACCCTGGAAACTACATGTGGTGTTGTCTTAGGGTTCCCCAAAATTCCCATTAGGAATGTAGCTTGCACCCCGTTCACCATAGGCGCAAGAAACGGGGCCCACAGCTCTGCCTCATATAAAAGCTGTGCCTTTACCTTAGCGTTAAGTTCCTGGATTGGCAAGTTTATAGGGGCTCTTCCCTGGCTCCTGAAGAGCCTAAGAATAGTCTGGGAAGTCCCTTGCGCCATAACAATGGCTCTATCAACATGACCCTTCCAAGAACCAGTCCTATGGAAAAGAAGACCCAAGTAGCGGAAGGAAGATACCTGTTGTATCAGTTGGCCCCCTGTATTCCAAATGTGGATTTTCTTCCTAGTTGAAAAGACCAAGATTTTAGATTTTTGATAGTTCAGAGTTAGCTTGTTAGTCGTACAGAAGTCGACAAAAGCATTCAGCTGCCGGACCAGCCCAACTCGGGTCTCTGACAGCAGGGCCATATCATCCGCATATCCCAAACAGCCAATAGGCCGGGAGTCCAATCTGGGTGGAAAGAATCTCTCTTCCGCCATTTGACTGACTCATTAATAAACAAGTTGAAAAGCAATGGTGCCAGCACGCATCCCTGCCTAACGCCTACCTTGGTGGCTATACGGGTGGTGAGATGGCCCACAGAATCCACCCTAACACCAAAGAAGAATGGCGGTGCAGGGAAGAGATTAACCCAACAAGCCCTCTATCCACCGAGGTACCCATAAGCTTGGTCCACAACACCCTATCCACGGTGTCAAAAGCCACCTTTAAATCCAGGAAAGCCACACAGAGAACCCTAGTCTTAGATCTATATTTGGTTATTAGATGGAGGGGGTGCTAATGGAGCACATGATCCAGCTGGTTGATCAGGACACCGTCATGGTGGGTTTCCAGGACCTGGGCTTCCCCTTTTGCCTTGGGGCGATCGATGGCACCCATATAGCGATCCTGCAGCACCCAGGCGATGATGCGGTCGAGTACATAAACCGGCACAGGTACCACTCACTACAGGTCCAGGGCCTGGTGGACCATCGGGGGCACTTCACGGACATATTCACCAGGCACTAGGAAAGCAGCCACAAAGCAAGCATCCTCACCATCTCCCCGCTGTTTGCCCGCATGTACAGGGGGGACTTCGCAGACATGCAAATGACCACGATAGAGGGAGTGATGATGCCCCCATGCATCATTGGTGACCCGGCATATCCCCTGAAGTGATGACTGATTAAGGCATTCCCAGTGCCCGTCCCCCCAGGTCAGCAGAGGTACAACACCTGCCTCAGCACAGCTTGCACCGTGGTCGAGAGGTCCTTCAGTGTCCTCAAAAAGCATTGGCGCTGTCTAGCCAGCCAGCTGGAGTATACGGTGGAGACCTCCTCCCTTGTCATTAGAGCCTGCTGTGTCCTCCACAACATATGCAAGTCAGACAGGGTCGCTCTGGAGAACCCCCCCTCCTGCCGCCTACCCGGCCTGGTACCACTGCATGCTGACGTGCCCAACCCCCGCAAGTACCGCAATGCCAAGCACATCAGGGCAGCACTGACTCATCACGTTGAGCACCTGGCCCATCCCTGAGGCCCTTTTTGGCTGGATCCTTCCAACCAGACCTGCACCGCGACCGCGGCCGCACTGCTGCTGCTGTAGCCCTGTAACTGCATGGAATAAAGCACTCGGACAGATATAGGTGTGTCACCAACATTTCATTGTGCCTCCCCAGTCCTGCCCAATACCCCGTTACACTTGTGTGCCCTTGTTCCCCTTCCCCCTCTCCCCCTCAGTGGTGCTGGGTGCCCCCTCCCTTCCCCATCCCCTATGCTGCCCTGCACCTCCCCCTTCCCCTGGTGCCCCTTGGCCAGCCCCTCCCTGGGGGACCGGGATGACCGAGGCTACCTACCCCCCTTCATCCGAGGTGGTGGAGGAGGTGTTGTCAGCCGCGTGGGTTGGGAGGCCTGCCCCTACCACCTGTCCAACGCCCCTGAGGTGCCCATGCCCCTTCCCCCCTGCACCGCCTGCCGCCTGGAGGACTGGCTGCTGGGATCTCAGATGTGGGGGAATGGGTTCCCGGATCCAAGGTCCCTGATGCTGTTGGGGTGGCGGGGGTGGCGACGTAGGCAGGGCCTGTGGTGCGGCCGGTAGGGGTGGAGGGGGCACGTGTCCGGGCACTGGCATGGCACCTGGCAGGGCTGCTGCCATGATGATGGCACTCAGGGCCCTGCCTGCAGGAGGAGGGATGTGACCTGCTCATGTGAGCAGTCCAGTTCTGTCTGAGCTCCTCGGCCCAGCAGTCCTGCCGGTCTGAGTGGGCCTGGACTGCTGCCAGTTGTTGGTTCATTTCCCACTGCAGCAGCTGCTGGTCCTTCCTCATCTCCACCACTAGCACCCGGTCCCTCCCCTCAATCTGTTGCTGCGCCCTCGTTGTCCCCTCCTCCATCCGGTTTACAGCTGCCAGCATCTCCTTCATCTGGCATGTGCTGGTTGCCACCAGCTCCTGGACGAGTTCCTTTTTCCACCTGCATGCCTGCGCTTGGTACTCCCGCATCCTCTGGGCCCACAGAATTGGCAGCCCCCGGCCACGACCCTTCCACACTCGAAGTGGCTCTGTGGAGAGATATAGGGATCAGTTCATCATGTGTGGTGCCGTTCCCCAGCCCCCCCTCTGTCTCCGTGCTCTGCGCGCTCCTTCCCCCCAGCATGGGCACCACCCGCTTCCTGTGCCGCTCCCTCTGCCCATGCCCCATCCCTGCCTTTGGGACTGTGGTGGACGGACGACCCCCATCCCCTTCCACTGCTTTGACCCCCCCCTCCCATTGGAGTCAGTGCGTGTGCTCTGCCCTGCCCTTACCTGCTCCCTCGGTGTCCATTCCCTCCAAGGCTGGGCAGTCGCTGGGGCTGCTGTCTGCCTGGTCTCCGAGTCAGAAGCCCGTGAGGGTCAGGCTGATGGTTTCCTCCTCCACCTCCACCTCCTCAGAGTCCGCTGGGGTGTGTGTGTGCCCTCACCGGAGGTATGGCTTGGGGTGCGTCGGCTGCGTGTGCCCGAGGTCCCTGGCATCTCCTCCGTGGTGTCAGTGCCCTGTGCTGGAGCTTGCTCGGGTGTCTCTGGCTGTAAGGGGGGGCTCCTCTTCTGCGGGTCGCTGCTCCCGGGTGCCCCCTCCTACCGGGCGCCGGGCCACGATGGAGCCCTTGCGGTGCAACACCTGGCTCATCACTGTCACCGGGGGGGGTCGCTAGCAGGGTCCTCACTCGCTCACGCCTCACTTGCTCGTTGCCCACGGTCACCCCACACAGGGTTAGGAACACTCGTGGACTAATGCCCGTCAGGATAGAAGTGTGGCCATTACCTCCGACTAAGGAGAACAGGCCTCTATCATCATAGGGCGCCACTGAGTGGGGTTTCCAAGGCCTGCCCCTTACACGCACTAGCACGCTTGCGTAGGGTAGAAGGTAAGGGGAACGGAAGGGTAGGTACAGCCCGTGGGGGGGGGTAGGTGCGGGGGACCCCACAAGAGAAGGAACACGGGGCTTGCAGGCAAGAGAAAGGGTCCACAGGGTTGAAATCACGGCGGGGGAAGGGCACGGGTAGGACACACTCACACACACAGCAATCCACTTCTCACAGTCACCACACTTACCAGGGAAACAAGGAAGGGTTGCTCAGACTCTCGGGGCTCACACGCTCTCCACACTCCACTCTCAAGTTCACTCGCTCTTTTTCTCTCCACCAGAATTGTCGGCCAGTTTCCCAATCACCAGCACCGCTTGTCTGGCGGCGCTGGCTTAAGAACCTAAAGCCCCGCCCCCGTGCGTGCGCGCAGCCGCTCCGAGCGGCGCACCAGGGGCGGGGGCAGCCCTACACCAGGCACGTGGTGAGGGGGTGTGGTCTCTTGTCCTGGGACGCACGCCGAACGTGCGTGCGTCGCCAAGGGCGGGGTTTGGCGTGCCGGGGAGAGCGGGGCCTGATCTGACGGCCCCGACGGCGGAGCCTGTCTTGCGGGCACTTTCTTGGGGCGTGACTGCGGCGTCCTCCTCCCACGTGTTCCTCCCGCCTGTCCCCGAGCCCTAACAATCACGTCCATGTAGGGGGAGGTACATGTCGCCCACTCAGAGCGCCGGTTGTTGTCCACTATGTCCTTGAACCCTATTTTCAGTTCCCCGTGGTTATCTGAGTGAACACCTGTTCATTCCTGGCATTGACTGCCAGCTTGCCCTGAATCTCGGGTGTCACCCAGATGGCTATGAGGCCGTGGGTCTCCTGGAGGCCCCACTGACCCCCCTTTGGTACCGCCACCTGGGTGCCGGCCCCTCTGCTGCCTCTTCCTCCTCCGTGGCCAACCACATCTGGTCCTGGCTCCCTCTGGCCTCCGCTTCCTCCAGGCCGTGTGCCCTCTTGCTGGTATGTTTGGGGGAATGATTGGGGGCTGTTGGGTGGGATCCTGGAGGTTGTGGTCCCTTCCTCCTGAGCCCCTCTGAGCCCCTGCTCTGACCCACCCATTCCCAGCTGCACCCCTACCTTCTTCCGGGGTGGCCCCGTGTGCTGCTGGGTGTCCCCCACTGGGCCAGGTTCCCCCTCCTGATGCTGCTGCTGCACCTCCTCCTCACCCTCTCGCTCCATCCTCTGTTTCCGCCACCCTCCTCTCTGTCACCTGCTCCGACACGTTCCCCTATTGCTGCCTGCCCTTTAAATCTCCCTCCGTGTGCTACTTGTTGTCAGTTGCTTAGCAGTGACACTGCATGCTGTCACCACAGCCTCTGGTCATTTCCTTCCACCACAGCCAGGGTTTTCCCTTCAGACATTAGTTTTTGTTCACCCCTGCAGTGGTGAGCATTCACCACACTTCTCGACCTCCTCCTGCCCCGACCTCCCAAAGCATGGTTAGGTTTACCCCGGCCCATGTTTGACTGTGTTGAACATCTGAATGCATGCCAACAGATGTGCAAGGCTCTTTCACCACCTCCCGCGTTTGACTGCGGTTGACTGTGGTGCATGCCAAAAACATAATGTCTGAAATCACCCCTAGTTAAGACGGCATTCCAAATTATACTCAAACTCTAACATGACAGTAAATTTGCATGTTAAGGCAGGTTAAAAATATGAAAACTGAAATTAAACTTCATATTTGTTGTATGGTGACTGAACAATACTTAGACATGATGAGGAATGCATTTAGTTCAATTTCAGTTAAGTTGTAATTTTTTTTAAAAATGCCTTACAGTGACAATTTACATGTTAAAGTGTGAGTATAATTTGGATTGCCGCCTTAACTAGGTTCTTAAACTGAAGATTTTTTGTTTGGGTATTTAAGATTGGAGACCCAACTTTTGTGGGAGAAGCCCCATACATGGTGGACCAGGTAGGTTGTAAGGGAAGAAGGAAGACCTGTAATTAATTAACCCATTGGGGCTAGTGAATGTCTGTTGAAGGTCTGTGAAAGGCCAATGCTCTTGATAGCCCAAGGAAGGGCCAGTTGTGATGTTAAGCCTGAAGTGGGCCCAAAGATATTGTTAGTTATGACACGGGCCAAATATGTGGGTGATCCCTGAGGAGCCAGATACTTATGAGTCTGGAGAAGGGACCAACTGTTTCTGATAACTCAGAGGAGTACTAGAGACTATTATAGAACCCTAAATAGGGGCAAAAAGAGGCATAGGCCCAGAAGGGGTCAAATTGAGGACCAGAACTTTCTTGTATCCTGGGCAGATCTAATTCCCCAAAAGTCCTTGAGCCTGGCCAATGGACTTTGACAGCTGGCAAACCTTATTGGAGACGATCCCAAGCCGCATAGTCCCCACCCCCCGTGCGCACAAGCATGTGGTTTCCACGCAGCACTATTTGCCGGCAATGGCATTGTTTGTGGTTTCCACACATGTGCACTCACACATGTCTATGCATGGGATCTGTGGGGCTTGGGATCAGCCCCAATGACTGCACCATGAATTTTTTGAAATCTGTGTTGTACCCAGACAGAATAGGAAAGAACTGCAAATGACTATGGAATCCATAGGAAAATGTGTGATTGTTATGTTAGTCCAAAATGTAAGAGTATTTTTTAATTTGTTTTTTCAATTTGTATCCTGCCCTTCTCCAAAGTCACAGAGTGGTTTACAGCATAACACGTAAAATATGAAAACCAGTAAAACTGTTAATCTATACAAAAATTCCAGTTAAAACCATTCCCACTACCACCTCTTTGAATCCTATCACTTCCTGCTAAAAACCTAACCAAATAAGTAGGTCCTACATTGTCTCTTGTAAATGCTCAGGCTTTGGCAAACCTCCAGAGGAGAGGAGGGCTACTGAGAACACCTCTCTGAACACCCTTACCATACAGACTTGACACAATGATGTAACTAGGAAGACAGTGCCCAGACCTAGCTGAAGTTTAGGGAGCATTTATTATTTTTTTTATTTATTTCATTGTATTTATATGCTCCCTCCATGCCTACAGCATCTCGGGGAGGCTTCCAACATAATATAAAACAATTTTTAAACATTAAAAAAACTATAATATCATAATTAAAACAAATTTAAAGCACCCCCCACAAAAATTAACCCCACTCCCCACCCTCCCCTCCGAAGGCCTGGGCGAACAGCCAAGTCTTACAGATACGTCGAAAGGCCAACAGGGCCAGGGCCAGGCAAGCCTCCTCCAGGAGGGAGTTCCACAACCGCCGACCATCCACTGAGAACGCCCTCTCCATTGTGGCCCCCCCGTCTTACACGGGGGTCCTCCAGAAAGGCACCCCCGGTGGACCCAAGGGATCGCTCTGAGGCACGGAGGGTGAAGCGATCCCTGAGATATGAGGGGCCCAGACCTTGTAGGGCTTTGTAAATCAATACTAACATCTTGAATCTGGCTCGGTATGCTATACGCAGCCAGTGCAGAGCGCGGAGCACTGGTGTTATATGCTCCCGCCGCCCTGTCCCCATCAGGAGATGGGCTGATGAATTATGCACTAGTTGCAGCCTCCGAACCAGAAGGAAGGGAAGCCCCACATAAAGCGTGTTGCAGTAGTCTAGCCTTGAGGTGATGAAGCATGATGGAACATAGGAGAAGAGATAGTCCTTTCCATATGTAGGGCCCAACTCAAAACCTGTGACAAAGTTGTTACTGTAAAGTAGTTCAAATGACCTATTTTATTGGCCCAACTCTTCAAGTCTTCAGGACAAACAAGACCCTTCCTCAGACCTGTAAAAGTTAGAACATGACCTCCATGCTAGCTATAAGAACTGAATATAATTCAAATAAAATCAAGATTAGGATGACTAATCTTGTACTGCTCATTCCCTCTCCGTTGCTGAAATACTAAATGTAGACACTTGGGGTATTTTCAGACATTACAAGATCACGCTCAACCATGGGGAATTCCCACATGGTGATCGTGGTCTCGTAACATCTGTTGGGGCGAACGGAAGCTGCCCGCCAGATGTTCACCCCGTGAATTACGGGAGGGAATCACATTGAACATGCAAACAGAGTTCCTGCCTGGACCATCTCTGTTTGTGTTTTCAATGTGATTCCCCCTTGTGATGAGGGGGATCATCTCGTCTGTCCCTGGACCATGGCCCGGAATCAGCGACGGGATTCCAGGCCATGGTCAATGCCCCGGGGCGGGCAGGCGGGCAGCGCTGTGGCCGCATTGGCTGCAGTGCCTGCCCATCTCCCAGAGGGAGGGCGGCCTAGGGAGGGCGGGGGGGGAAGGCTGTGCAGCCGCACATTATGCCATGCAGCCCCACCCCTCCTCGATTCCCTGCCGGGATCAGTCAGCACATCTGTTGAATGTGCCAGTTTGATCCCGGCGGGGGATCAATGGGTGTTTCTGTGATGGGGCCAATACTGGCCCCGTCATGTCTGAAAATACCCTTGGAAACCATGGAATACCTATATAGTATTGAGAGAGAGAGAGAGAGAGAGAGAGAGAGACGGATACTACACAGCAAAAATATCTGCTCAAAACAAGCCTTCTGCTTGCTGCATAGACATCTGGTCTATGCTAGTGCTTTTAAGTTTGGTTATCCTTCCTGGCTGTTTTACTTGTGGAAAATGGAGCTGACATTGCAGTGACAGTTTGTTAAAGATATTCTTGTGCTGTATGGCCACTGGAATAATTCACCTTTTTATTAATAGCTGGTGTCAAGGTATTCTCCTTGTAGGGGTCTCAAATCTATCCTATCCTTATGTCATTTACTATTTCTCTTTAGAAAAAGAAAGGCTTTTTTGTGCTTAATATCTATCCAACTCTTTTATGCCTAAAATGTAGATATAGAATACAGAGAAACCCAAATTTTAACCATGGTAATAAAAACAATTCTCATTTCAGTGGACCAAATCCCACCATTGAATAAACAAAAGCAATTTCAATGAAAATGATTTAGTTGTGTGAGATCACATGAAGAATGCATTTAAGGCACTGGTTCTGTTGTACATATGGTTCTATCGATCCACACACATTAAGATGAGAATATTCCACAAAATATTGCTTTAGAACCTGAATACATTACAGCTTCATCAGTAGATATATGATACTGCACAATGACTGTCACAGAGAAGAAATACTACAGAGGATAAGATCTGTGCATGACTTCTCAAGCCTCAAAGATAGCAAAAAGGAAGTGATATGCAACCTCACTATAAATTAATATTACCTTAAAATCAGATTCCTCTAAACAAGACATGCAATACATAGTGACACGCTGTGTTTTACTGATTCAGACATTATCAAAAATTATTATCAGGCTAATGCAGAATTAATTACACGGAAAATAGGATGGAGGCTATTCAAGCATCTGTCCTTGAAGTCCATAAGCCAACCAAAGCACTTAAATGGCAAGCAATCTTTGCTCCAGCTATAAATGATATTCAGTTCTACAATCCAAAATCTGATTATCTGGAGAATCTAAAGCAGTCTGCACAGTCATTTTGTCCTTTCTCTTTGGTGAATTTGGCTGCGCTGCATGCTACAGTGCTGCTGGATCTGTAAGTAATTGGCTGGGGTGGGGAAAGAGGGGTGCCTGGCCTGGCCTGGCCTGACATGGTATGGTTCCTGTGCATACAGCCAATGTGGGGGATGGGGGTTACATTCCCCCTTACCATGCCATGCCGTTTTTTGTAAAACAAAAATTAAAACAACAACTGGCTGCAAAATTGCTGTCTGCTGCTTGTTTGGAACTTTGTACCATGAGGAGGAATCTCTCTGCATGACTCTACTTCCCAAGTTTGCTTGATCTCTTCAAGTTACCATTGCCACAATTCCATACCAAGGAAGAGGGTGCCCCTGGAGAGGGATAGGTGTGAATGTCTGGTTTGTTAATTTTGTGACTGTTGCTGGGACCTGGGCTTGCTGGCTTTGGGGGTGGGGGATTTATTTCTCCATGCAGTTGCAGACCGTTTTGCAGGATTGTTGTATTATTCTTGAGTGAATGTTCCTTGCTAGTCTGCATTTTGTGCACTCTTGGTTGGCATAATGATAAAGTCATGCAGTCACTGCTGATGGTCGGCCATGCTGTGGTTACACTACTGTTGGGGTGTGTGTGTGTTGTTTATGCATGCAGTTGCACTTTTGGGGGGGGTTCTTCTGGAGCAGTTGTCTCACTCTTGCTAGCCTACTTTCCTTGGTAGTGCTTTGCCTTTGAGTTCAAGAACTTTACAACAACTTTCCAAAATTTTTGAACTATTCCGACATTCTGTTCTTCAGTCTCCGAAGTCCGAAGCTTCAGCAAGACTACCAAATTTCCTTTGAGTACTCCGACCAGCTATTCAGAACTTAGAAAATCGGTCCAAATACCCGGAAGTGCTATTTGGCTCTACCCTACTGCTCACCCCTACTGCCTGCTTCTCCTCTACCTGCCTGAATGTGTCTGTATTGCATATCTTCTGCCCACTGGAGTGACCTCTGCAAGTTGATGTGCTTTCACTCATTGCGGTCCCTACCTATGCCAAAATCCATACCTGATGCTCCTTTATCCTTCTGCGGCTGCTGCCAGTCTGTGTGATGATTGTCATATCTTCTCCCCCCCTCACCCCCTGGACATTCTCTGCAAGCTCAAGCCCAACATACCTTGGATAGCATGTCTCCTATTCCAGTCCCTGCTGCCTGACAGTCTGTGGGTGTTTTCAGACATTACGCTGGGCCAATTCACCACAGCGAATCCCCAGTGGGGGTGAATGAAACAACCACCACCCATGGTCAAAAAAAGCCCCGAACACTAATTACGGGACTGGGACCATGGCAGGGAATTGGGCCACCAGATCATGGACTGTGGCAGCACAACAGACATTACGCCAATCCCCGATCGTGGTCAAAACATCCACAAGCCACCGGGAAGGGGTGGGAAACAGACATAGCCGCCTGAGGGCAAACGAAGCCACAAGGCACAAAAGGGAATGCCCACACAAGGGAAATGGGAAATGAGGGGGGAGGGAGAAGAGCAGCCTGGGTACGACACACAACAGGCATACAGACAACCGGGGCACAGTGGAACACACAACACAAGCACATGTCTGGGCGTGCGCACACACACACACACACACACACATGGGACTGGAAGGGAAGGGAAGGAAAGATATGCGGGACCAGCCCACACACAAGGCACACTGGGCAAAGGGGGGGGGAGCGGAACAGGGGAGAGGGGGGGAAACGGCACAGGGGCAGGGCTGGACAAAGGCAACTGGGACCACAACCCCCACAGCATAACAGGCTATACAGGACCTCCCAAAAACACAGGGGTGAAAATGCATGGAGCGGGAAAGCTGTGCATCCAGTAGTCCAATGCAGCTGTCACAGAGGGGGCCAGTACCCAAGCAGTAAGAAGCAAGCAGGACACATAAGCATGTTCAAGTTGGTTTATTTGGAAACACAGGTAGTATAGGAAAGGCCCAGGGGGGTCGACTGGGCATGCACGGGTAGCCACACGTGTGTGGCTGAGCTCCCTCCGAACCCAATGCATAAAAGGTATCTGTGAGACCTAAAACCACAAAAAACCCAGCAATTCCCACAGCCACAAACAACTAAACAAGGTATGACCTTTGAAAAAATAAAAAAAGACGTAGATTCTACAATTGAATAATATTGCCAGCCGCGCCGCAGCGTGAGGAAGGGGGAGGCTGTCGCTTCCAAGATGGCAGAGGCCCTGGCGTGTGAAAGCCTGGGAGACCCAGGAGAATTAACAGTACTGCCACAAGTATTATATCTGTTCAAGGCTATCAAAGAAGACTTGCAAGAAAACAAGAAGGGGATAGCCGCTATAAAAAAAAGCCTGGGGGAGATAAAAACACAAATGGAGAGCGCTAATAAGTGCATAGAGGAGGTAGAACACAGGGTGAGTGAACAGAAAGACAGAGGGAATCAAACGGAGCAGCGGGTTACAAAAATGGAGGCAGAAATCCAAATTTTACAAAACCAACTGGAAGATTTAGAGAATAGAACACGCAGGAATAATCTGCGATTTATGGGTATTCCTGAGGGATCTGAAACAGCAGGAGTGGGGGACCTGGTACAGAGAGTGATAAAATAAATTTTCCCAGACAGTCAAAAACTAATCTCAGTAGAGATAGAACGGGTTCAGAGGTCGCTCCGCCCCAGACCCAAAGAACAGGACCCACCAAGAGCCATAATAACAAAATTCCTCCGTTTTCAAGAAAAAGAAGAGATTCTAAAAGTTGCTAGAACACAGAAAGAACTTAGACTCCAGGGACAAAAAAATCTCTGTCTTCCCTGACCTAGCTTTTGAAACAGTAAAAAAAAGAAAAGGCTGGGAAAAGCAATTGGAAGCATTTAATAAAATGGGCATCAGAGCACAAATTTTCTACCCAGCAAAGTTCTCCTTCATATATCAGGGCAAGAGATGGTATTTCACAGAACAAGAGGAATTACAAAGATTTGTAGAAAATAAACTTAAGAACAATGGGTGTTTTCAGACGTTACAGGGCCGCTTGGCCCCGTACCGAAAACAACCCTTTCATTCCCCGCCGGGGTCACCCCATCACGCCATATCAGACGTGCCGGGGGGATCCCGGTGGGGAATCTGGGAGAGGGCAGGGCCGTGCGGTGCAACGTGCGGCCGCACGGCCCCGCCCCCTCCACGCACCCCGCTGCCCGCCCTCCAGGGAGACAGGCGGGTGGTGGGGCCACCTCATTCCCATGTCCGTGAAGTCCCCCCGGAACATCTGGGCATAGAAGGGGGAGGTGGTCATGATCCTGGCATCGTGACTGCGGCCTGAGTTGCCCGTGTAAATGTCTATGAACCGTCCTCAGTGGTCCACCACCCCCTGCAGGTGCAGGGAGTAGTAACCGTGCCAGTTTATGTATTCCAGGACCTCCTCAGAGGCCGAGCGGAGGAACTCGATGTGGGTTCCGTCCACGGCTCCCATGCAGTTGGGGAAGCCTCCGGCCGCGAAGCCTGCCATCACGGCCCCCTGGTCCACGAGCTGGATTGTTCTGTCCAGGAGAACACCCTCCACTGCCTCGCACACATCCCACATGATTCAGGCGACAGTGCTGACCCCCACCCCGAAGTGCTGGGACACCGACCGGCAGGAGTCGGGGGTAGCGAGGGCGCATACCCCTATGGCCACCAGCTGGACCATGGGGATGAGGTCCCGCATGGAGGTGTGCTCCCGCTCCAGCCAGGGTGTGAGGAGCTCCGCTAGGCAGAGCAGGGTGGCCTTACTCATTTTGAAGTGGGCCCTCCAGTCTTGCTCTTCCCAGTGGGGCATCACCCTCGCCCACCATGCCTGTGGGCGCTCGGTGACCCACAGGTATCTGGCTATGGGCATGGCGAGCAGGGCTGCCATTGCCCAGAGGAGGCACCGGGCAGCACAACGGAGCAGGGCGGGCTGGGTGCGGCCCTGGCTCACAGTCTGTCAATCCGCCCCAGAGACGCGCAGCGCTCTGAGGCGCGCCCGGGCTCTCCGGCGTCCGTGTTGGGCCCGGAGGCCCCATGCTGCTGCTTGGGCCTGGGCAACCAGCACCCAGGTGGCCAGTTGCACCTCCTCAGTCAGGAGGTGCAGCTACTCGGTGTGGTCACGGAACCACTCGGCTGCGAGCACGAGGAACATCCAATAGGCCGCTGCCCTGTCGTGCTCCATGGTGGTGGGGCCCAGGGGGGGAGTGGCACTTTTATACAGTGCCTGTGAAGGCAGGGCTGTGCAGGGGGCGGGCCCCTACCCGGCCACGGGCCTCCCGGGGGGGCCGGGCATGGGTGTTTGCCATTGGGTGCACCGGCAGGCGGGCCACCTGGCCTTGCTCCTGCATGGGCGCGCAGTTCTGCATGGTCCCAGGACAGCTGCATTCCATCAGCCCTCTGCACCCCTGCCCAGTCCCCCTCCCCCCACTGTTTGCTGCAGGATGGCCTTGAAGGTGCGATTAGCTGGACAGGGAGCTTTCTGTTGTGTTGTGCAGCTGGGCCGGGTCCGCACTCCATGCCTCTCTTTGTTGTGCTACAATGTTGCGGTTCATGGTCACCTTCCCTGTACTCGGACCCCACAGTGCCCCTCCCGGCCCTGCAGCGTGTTTTTGCTGCCGGGGTTCTGTGTCATTCTCCCCGTGGTGCCGGACCATGGCTGCCTGCCCATCCACGGGGCTCCCAATCCCCTACCCCCTGGGTCCCCCCATATCTGGACCTTCCACGAGACCATGTCTCTGTGCGACCTGTGGCATACCCCATCCGTGCAGCTGCTCCTGGGCACCCTGGCAGCTATGGGGGTGCCTATGAGAGCATAAGCTCTGGTCTCCGTTACTTCAGCTATGAGGTGAGTGCATAAGATTGCCGGCTGCATACGGAGGCCCTGGGGCTGGTTTGCTTCCCGGAGGGTCGCATCCCGGACCCGCGGTGCTCCCATATGCCCTGGACCGGGGCAGAGACTGTGTCTGCACTGGTGGTGTGCGGTTTGAGCACCTTCATGGAGTGCCTTGCTGAGGGTGGCCCTGCCTTGACTGTGACCTACTTTTCCTGTGTTCACAGGGTGCGTGGGTACCAGCGCACCCATGGGGCGGTGTACCATTGGCTGCTGGAGCTGGGACATCTTCCGTGGCCCCCTTCCACTGCCTGCTGTGTGCCAGAGCCTTCCACAGTGGAGCTGTCAGCCCTGCTGGGGGTGTGGGCCCGTGTGGACATGCAGCTGGCTCTCACCATGCCTGATCCCTTTGAGGCATGCTACCTGATCGCCCACCACATGTCCTTGCAGGGGTACCACCGGGGCTTGCTCCATTGGCCCCACCTGTGCTCCTCCCGGCCACCCCGTTATCGTGCTCCTGTGTGGGCCCCCGCCCTGATGTCTCCACCGTGGTGTGCACCTGCCTGCTTCGTGGGCTGCTGCTGCCCTGGCTGACGCCTGGGGCCCCCTCCGGTTGCCGTTCCAAGTGCCTGGGTGGCCTGTCTGACCTGCCCGTGTACAGCTGCCTGTCTGCATCCACGGGTTCTGCCACCTGATGCCCCCCCATCAGTTGTGTTTGTGTGACCTGGGGGTTGGGCCCCCCTGAACTGGGCCATGGTGCCTCCCGGGGGGGGGATTCATGTTGTTGGACCTGGAGCACCTCTCTGCCTGTCCTGGCTGCCCTGCCTGTGGCCCTCTGTGACTGTGGGGCCCACGTTCCCCTCCTGGACCACCTACGCCGGGCTGGCTGTGCCTTACAGGCCCCCACCGTGCCTTTGTCCTGGGGTCCTGGCCCCCCCTTTCCAAGACTTCCTGTGTTGCTGTGGGGGTGCCTATGTGGACTGTGGTGCTGTGGGGGTGGGGGTTTCCAGCAGCCTGTGTCATGCCCTGCCCCTTTGCGGGCCCCCCTCTTCCGTGTCCCCCCCCTACTCCCGTTGTCCCTTGTGCTATGTCCGGGCACCCCTGCCCCCCCTTCCCGATCTTTCCCTTGGGTGGGTGCTCCCGCGTGTGCGTGTGTGTGTGTGTGTATGCGTGTGCGTGTGTGTGTGCCCGGGCATGTGGTCCTGCTGTGTGTTGCACTGCGGGACCGCTGTGTGTGTGTGTGTGTGCGCGCCTGCTGAGTGTGGTACCTGTCGGCCGATTCTCCCTCTTCCCCCCTCCTTTCCCGTTTCCCTTGTGTGGGCGTTCCCTTGTGTGCCTTTTTGCTTCGTTTGCCCTCAGGCGACCATGTGTGTGTTCCGCCCCTGCCCAGTGTCTTCTGGGAGTTCTGACCACGGCCGGGGATGGGTATCACGTCTGTTGTGCTGCCCCAATCCGTGATGTGTCGGCCCGATTCCCAGTCATGGTCCCGGTCCTGTCACGTCTGTTTGGGGCTTTTTTTGGCCCCGCGGCGTGGTTGTTTTATTCACCCCACCGGGGATCCACTGTGGTGAACCGCGCGCCCGTAACATCTGAAATCACCCATTGATGATGGATAAATTAAAAATTATTTAGTTCAATGTATGTGGTCTAAACAATCCATTTAAAAGAAGGAGAGTATGGCAGTTTCTTCGAAAATTTGGACCACAAATATTTACAATACAAGAAACGCATCTCCTGAAGCAAGATAATAAAAGATTTAACAACAAGGAATATATGTATTATGCAAATGCTGATAGGAAAAAAGTAGGAGTGCTGGTAGGGATATTGAAATCTTTAAATATGAAAATAACAAAAGTAGAAAAAGACACCCAAGGAAGATTACTAATTATAACAGGACAAATAGATACAGACAAGTATACTATAGCAATGCTATTGCTCCAAATAATAATACGCGGGCTTTCTTATGCAATGTAATACCAAAAATAACAAACAAAGCTTAGGGTAGAGCTATAATTAGGGGAGATTTTAACGCCACACTATTAATATTAGATCTATATACAAAGGCCAAATTAAATAAGCAACAGGCAAAAATAGCACAAATAATAGGGGAACATCAATGGAAAGAAATTTGGAGAGTATTCCACCCTAACATACAAGATTTTACATTTTACTCCAATCCGCATAAAATCTCCTCTAAGATAGATCACATGCCGGGAAACAGCCACTTTTAACATACTGTGACAAATCTTATACACAAATAATACCTTTTTGAGACCACAACGTTGTGGTTGTAGAAATAAACGCAAAACTAAATAAAAGCAACAACAGTCAGGAATGGAGACTAAACAAATTTTATTTGGAAAATAAATGGGTACAACAACAAATACAAAAGGCAATAGAGGTATATTTGCAATATAACAATCAGTCCAATATCTCACCCATGACTCTCTGGGAGGCCGCTAAAGCTGTACTCAGAGGCCAATTCATTTCATTGAGCACCCAACTAAATAGAGGGAAAAAAGCGCAAAACAGTCAATTATATTTGCAAATAAAACAACTGGCCAAACAACCCAAAATAAACGCAGAATGAATAGCACTGCTGAAAACTCAAATTAATCTGATTGAAACAAAAGCCATTGTAAACAAATTAAGATATACAAAAGCCTACTACTACGACAAGGCAAATAAAGCTGATAAAGTGCTGGCATGGTTGATTAAAAAAAAAAGACAGAAAGCAAATATACCATTCATAAGGAAAACCCAAAATTCAGAAATACTCACTGGGAAAGATAAGGAACAATGCTTCCTGGAATATTATAAAAAAATTTATACCACTGCGGCACCCACATTAAAAAATATAAAAGAATTTTTATCCAAAATCAAAATACCAAAAATTAAGCAAACACAAGCTGACTATCTAAACAAGGCAATTGAAGCAAAGGAAATACAGGAGGCAATTAAAAAACTGCCAAACAATAAGGCGGCCGGCCCAGATGGATTCCCGGCAGAATTTTATAAAACATTCCTAACTAGTTTAAACCCAGTTCTAACGAGAGTATATAACACCTTTCTGAGTCTACAGACAATTCCCCAATCATTCTATGATGCTAACATAATGCTTTGCCCTAAAAGTAGGAAAAACACTGAACTATGTAGTGGATTCCGTCCAATATCACTAATAAATACAGACGCGAAGATTTTTGCAAAAATTCTAGTTGGCAGACTGATGGAAATCATCCCAGATATAATTAATCCAGATCAGACTGGATTTATCCCTAAAAGATTAGGCATCAATAACATCAGGAAAATTATTGACATTATAACGCATATTAAAAACACGAACATGCCGGCAGCTATAATATCGCTAGACACGGAGAAAGCGTTTGATTTGGTTGAACATAAATATTTGCGGGAAGTGATGAAAACAATTGGAATAGAAGGACATTTTCTACAATGGATAGATCTAATATATAAATCCCCAAGAGCAAAGATAATAATTGAGGGCCAAACAACTGAAGCAATTCAACTAACCCGAGGTACACGGCAGGGATGCCCGTTGTCCCCCCTTTTATTTAATAAAGCTCTAGAGCCCCTAGCCATTGCTATCAGAACACAGCATCAAATAGATGGAATAAAAATCCATGGAAAGGAGTTCAAACTAGCCATGTACGCGGACGACATGCTACTAAGTCTAGCGGAATTACCAAACTCTATTCCTAAGTTGTTAGACACTATACAACGATTCAGAAAGCTATCCGGATATAGGGTTAATGCAGACAAATCCCAGATGTTGATCTTTAATGATGAAAAACTGACAGAGCAAGAAAGGCTTGTATCCGCCCCATTTAAAATACAAAACAACACATAAAGTATTTGGGTATAATCATCCCCCCAAAATGGAAGGAGCTATATAAATTAAACTTCTTACCACTCCTAGAGGATATAAAAGCTAAAGAAGAAGAATGGCATAAGCTACAAACGTCATGGATAGGAAGGACCAACCTAATTAAAATGGCCATACTACCAAAGTTGTTATATACATCATTTGCTCTCCCAATAGGGATCCCTAAAGAATACTTCAACATAGTAAACAAACTTATAACCTGGATAGTATGACAAAGAAAAAAACCCACGAATAAGACGAGCCATTATGTACACAGCTAAAGAAAAAGGTGGTCAAAACATGCCAGATATTAAAATGTACCTTTGGGCTTCCGCCCTACGGGGCATCAAGATCTGGTATCATGATCAACAGTCCCCCGACTGGAACTTAATTGAAAAAGAAGTTAGTGGTAAGAATAAAATGACTAAGGTACTTACGGATGGGGAAGAAATAAAAAAACAAAAAGATAAAGATCACCCTTTTATATGGTATGCCTTGCAAATATGGGAAACAATTTTTTTAAAAGCAGATATTTGCACGGATAAGTCTCCATACACACCAATATTTGGAAATTGGATCAGCATTGCTAATATCCCACTTACAGTAAAGAAACAATGGGAGAAAAATGACCTGAAATGGGCTTCTCAACTTTTTGTGGGTCAGGATATATTAACAAAAGACACAAATCAGGAAAGAATTGGAAAAAAAATAGATTTCTTAACATATGCCAAAATAAAAAATAAATTTAACAACAGAACCAACAAGCCACACTTTAGTAGAAAACCTCATGAATTGGAAAAGGTGTTGTATGGAGACTCATCACAAATGCATGTACTATCAAGAATATATAAAATGATAAATCATATAACTAACTTACCTGATGCTGGATATGTGGCTGCCTGGGAAGAGGACCTGCAAAGACAAAGAGAAGCTGAAGAAATGAAAACGATATGATCGGTCATGCACAGATCATCAAGATCAAGATCAATACTGGAACCGCAAATAAAAACAACGTATAGAATATATTTCACTCCACAGAAACTTCATATTATGAACTCGCAGTATCCTCAGTGGTGCTGGCAGGGATGTTTAGAAATTGGTACATGGATGCATTGCTGGTGGGCATGTCCATATGTAAAAAGCTTCTGGACTGAGGTTTGGAAATACCTTAATCAGATTGCACAAGCAGATGTCCCACAATCACCGGAGGTGGCATTATTAGGAATATTTCCAAAACTGAACATAACAAAGGACAGAATCAGTGCATGCCAACAACTATGATTAGCAGTGATCCACACCATCGTCTGTAACTGGAAATCAAAAATAAAGCCATCCATCAAAAAATGGCAACAAAGACTTTGGATGACACTGACTATGGAACGGATTCAAGCTGAACTACAAACGAAAATGGAAAATGGAAAATTTCTATGCAGTTTCTATGGAACTGTATTTTGGAAAAGATCCAAGCTGAACTCGATCTAATAGAACCAAGTGTATCACTATGTCTTAAAAAAAATTAAACCCAAATGTAATAGATTAATAACAGTTTGCAGGGGACCGAAGCTGTAACCTCAGGTCTCCAATGATAACAATCTAAGAATATTA
Source organism: Sphenodon punctatus (assembly GCA_003113815.1). Classification (NCBI taxonomy): domain Eukaryota; kingdom Metazoa; phylum Chordata; class Lepidosauria; order Sphenodontia; family Sphenodontidae; genus Sphenodon; species Sphenodon punctatus. The sequence continues at coordinate 3,428,680 of QEPC01002494.1, forward strand.
TGACAGTAAATATTATAACTGGGAAAACAATTAATAAAAAGTTTGGTTTTTTTTAAAAAAAGGAAAGGCCCAGAGCTATACCAAGTCCCAAGACTCGGTGCATGCAGGAAGGAGGAAGGAAGCTCCCCCATGCTCAGGCAGAGACACGAAGAGAACCAAAAAATCTCAGCAGAGGAGAGAGACAAAGCAGGTCCCAGCATGAGCAGGACAGTTAGGATGAGAGAAGGGTGCCCTGAACAGTCCGGCCATGGCCGCCGTGTTCAGCTGACAAAAGAGATGCGGTGCCTTGGGGGGAAGCAACCAAACGGCTGGAAGTCCAACACACAGGCAGTCCCGGAATGGGGGGGAGGCAGGAGCACGGTTCCAAGGCACAGCAGGAGCCCACACAGACCCGGGCATGGGCCGGGAATGGTCCAGCAGGCACACTCTGACCCCACACCCCGGCGACGGAGGCCAGGCAGGAGTGCCAGTGCAAGGCTGCCAGTCCATAGGCACACACACACCCATTCAGGAAGCCTGGAGGGGCAGTGCAGGGACCCCAGAACCCAGAGGTCACACAGGCACCCAAGGGGGGTGCAGGGGCCACCGGAGTGGGAGCAGGCAGCCGATGATACTCAGCGGGACCCAGGCAAGTTGTGAAGGCAATTCAGAGAGCCGGATCCAGGATCCAGAGAAGGCAAGCACGCAGGAGACCTCCGGGTGCACTTGGAGATGGGGGTGTGTGACCCCTGGAGGATGCCCGGCCCCACAGCCAGGGCCAGATGGACCACAGGAAGCAAACAGCACAGACCATCACCAGAGACAGCAGGGAAGGAGCTGCCAGTGTGACCCGCACCCCGGGCGGGGGCCAGAGCCCACATGGGGACAGGCAACCGGGGGCCGGGAGGTACCCATGGACTCACAGCCAGCTGCTGGGGACAACCACAGGGCCAGGGGCCGGGTGGCCCACATGGTGAACCAAGTGTGGCCAATGGATCATGCATCAGTGGAACCCCAACAAGGACATGAGATGAGCGATCAGGTAGTAGGCCTCGAAGGGTTCCTCCATGGACAGCCCCAATGGCACATCGGAACGGGACCACACACCTGATAGCACTGAAAGCTCCTCCGTGGAAGGCTCCGACACACAGCAGTCAGCAGCAGGGGGCAAAGGAAACTGATCTAGCTCCAACAGCCGGTGATACACTGCCCCACGGGAGCACCAGTACCCCTGGGCCCCATGGATACAGCCAAAGTAGGACATGGCCAAGACAGGGGCCCCCCTCCGCAAGGCACAGCGTGTAGGTGGACAGGCTGCACACAGACAGCACAGACATGGTCTCAGCTGCAGACCAGGACACATGGGAGACCCTCATCTCCGGGATGCGCCCATCGGGAAAGGGAACAAGTCCCATCATCTCTGCATGCAGGCGGCAATCCCAGGCGCTCGCCTCATACCCAAAGTAGCGAAGCCCAGAACTCAGGCTCGCATAAGAACCTGACTGGCTGTCTGGGCAGTCCAGGAGCAACTGCACAGCCGGGGTATGCCACAGCTCACATAGGGACATGGTCTCGTGGAAGGTCCAGCTATGGGGGCCCCATGGGGGCCAGTAAGCGGGAGCCCAGTGGAAGCACAACCAGACATGGTCCAGCTACACAGGGAGAATAACACCACAGACAGGGGGGCAGGCGGTCACTGCAGGGCCGGGGGGCGAGGTTTCCAAGGGGTCCCAAGGACAGGCAAGGCAGCCACGAGTCGCAACAATGTATAGCTGCAGAGCGAGGTGTGGGATGCAGACCCGGCACAGTTACACAAGCGCCCAGCCAGGCCATCTAATCAGGCCTCCAGGGATACGGTGTAGCAAAGAGGGAGACGGGGGCATGGGTTGATGACAGAAGGCATACAGCTCCAAATGGAATGCACAGCCGCACATGCCCGGCCTGGCACTTAGCCTCATGTTTGGCCAGCAGCTGCACCCTATAGCACTCCCAGGCACACCCGCCCCACACAGGTAGGCCAGGGCAATCAGGGGCGGCCCAACCGCCGACCCTTCCCATTCACGGCCCGGCATTACACACCCTTACCCCCTGAGGCCAGCAACAGCATGGAGCAGGACAGGACATGCGCCTATCCTGGTGGTCATGGGCGAGTGGTATCACACCCACATGGATCAGCTGCGCATCCTGATCACAGACTTGCGCCCGGATGTGGGTGAACATGGCTGGGAGCATTGTGCGGACCTGCATGACCCAGCATACCTGCAGACGGGCACTGGCCCATCTCAGGGCACAGAGGGTGTCCGGGGAAGCCCAGCAGGCCGTGAACCGGGGCTGGAGATGGCCCATGGTGATCCGAGAGGTGGCCGGGTGCCTCCGAAGGGGGGCAAAGCCCTGAACAGGGCAATCATGCTCGCTATGTCCATCGACTGGCGGCTTTGGGTCGCAGAGCAGGCACAGGGCTGGTGGGCCCGGACTCTGGCCCACTGGGATGGGACCACCTGGAGGGCCCACTTCAGGATGGAGAAGCTCACCTTGCTGTGGCTCACAGAGCTCCTCATGTCCTGGCTAGACCGCCAGCACACTCCCATGAGGACACCTATCCCCATGATCCAGCGGGTGGCCATTAGGGTGTGGGCCCTGGCAATGCCCGACTCCTGCCTGTCTGTCTCTGAGCACTTCAATGTTGGGCTGAGCACCGTTGCTTGTATTCTCCAGGATGTCTGCGAGCCGGTGGAGGGGCTGCTTCTGGACATAACTATCCAACTGGTAGACCAGAGGGCCGTGATGGCCGGTTTCACAGCTGGAGGCTTCCCCAACTGCATGGGCACCATGGACGGCACACACATTGAGATCCTCCACCCCTCTGAAGCTGAGGCCATAGAGTATATCAGCAGGCACGGATATCAGTCCCTGCAGCTGCAGGTGGTTGTGGACCACCGGGGGAGGTTCATAGACATCTTTACGGTCAACTCTGGGTGCAGTAATGATGGAAGGATGATGACCATCTCCCCCTTCTATGCCAGGATGTTCTGGGGGAGACTTTGCTGACATGGGGATGTCCTGAATCGAGGGGGTCCCAATGCCCCCCTGTATCCTTGGGGACCCAGCCTATCCCCTCACCCGCTGGCTCATGAAGGTGTACCCGGTCCCCCAGAACCCTGTGGACTCACTGTACAACTCCCACCTGTGTTCCAGAAGGACCGTGGTGAAGAGGGCCTTTGGGGCACTCACGCAGAGCTGGAGGACCTCACAGGCCACCTGGACTACACTGTGGAGACCTCTGCCCTGGTGATCAGGGCCTCCTGTGTGCTGCACAATGTGTGCGAGACCGAGGGGGCTGCCCTGGAGTATCCAGAGCCCAACCGCCCCCCAGGCCAATTGAGCCTGTATGTAAATGCTAAGAACCCACAAGAGTACCATTATGCCAAGCGCATCCGGGATGCCCTGGTGAGGCACATCAGCTTCAAGGCCAAGGTGTGAGGGAGAGCACCACCCCCACCACCCATGTGGTGCCCCCGGGGGACCCAGGGCCCTGCCCCTGCATGCCCCCCCAGCCCTCCCTGTCACCCAGATAGTAGCACAGGAGACAGGGATTCTTTTCACCCATTTATTGTCACCCTATATACAAGTGCACCCTCACACTCACCACCACCCCAACCCGCACTGGTGTCCCCCCTCACACTGCCCTCCCCCTGACCCCCCGTGTGTCCAGGGTTGGCCCCTCAGCCGCCTGGTGGTTGACACTGAGCTCTATGAGCTCGCCTCCCCCCCACTGTCCATGTACCCATCAGTGTCCTGGGCCACCTCACTGGCCAGAGGGGTGGCAGGTGGTGAGGGGGGCAGGCCAGGAGTATCGTGGCCCCCCTGGGTGACTGCACCCTCTGGGTGGCCAGGGGTCAGGGGGGTGAATGCAAGGACCCTGCAGCCATGAAGGTGGCTGGTGCAGTTGGAGAGGAGCCTGGGGGGTTGGGGAGGGGCCGGGGGTGCTGTGGGGCCCGGCAGAGGGCCCTGGACAGGCTGTGCGGCTGGGGGGGTTGGAGCCATGACATAGGCACATAGCATGCCAGCATGCAGGAGCAGGGAGGTCCCAATGTTGTGGGACCTGTCCATTTTAGTGGAGTGCTCCCGCACCATGGCATCGATGGAATGCTCCAGCTGCCCGAGTGCCTCCACCTGCCTGCTGTGCTCGTGTCGCTCCCACCTCTGCTCCAGGCACAACTCCGCCTGGAGCCTCTGGTGCCTCACCTCTGCCCACTCCAGGGACCACTCTATGACCACCTCCATCCTTTCCGTGGCCGCAATCATCCGCTCCCCCTTCTCCGCCGAGGTCCGAACAATCTCCTCTGCTTGGTCCTCTCTCTGGCGGACCCGTGCCCGGTGCTCCCTCATCCTCTGTGCTGGGGGGATGGGCCCAGGTGACCGTGGGTGCTCTGGCTGCCCTGCAGGATTACAGAGGGGTGGTCAGTTATCGAACCAGCCCCAGGATGGACCCAGGTCTCTGGGGCCAATGGGGGGTTTCTCCTGGCCCCTTCCCCTCTGTGCCCTCCTCCTTCCAGCGTGCCTCACCTGCTGGCTCCTGCTGCTGCCTGGGCTCCTGGGCGTCCCCCTCCTAGGCCACTTGGGTCCATTGCTGGAGTGTCCTGTGCCCTGTGGCTGCATGATGGGGGGATTGGTGGAGGGGTGCCTGGAGACTAGGTGGGCCTTGGGCCCCCATCACGATGTTTGCAGGGCCCCTGGGGCCAGCTCCGGCCTGTGTCTCCAGCCTGGACCTTCCCCCCTCCCCCTGAATGTTTGCTTACCCTCTATGTCATTCTATGATCCCTCTGAAGCCGGCCCCTCCGTGCTGGAGTGTTCCCCCCGGGACCACTAGCTGAGGGTAACGATGGTGCCGGCCTCGGACTCTGTCTGCCTGGCCTATAGGAGCTGACTGTCGAGGCTGCTGTCCGGGGGTGGGGCTGATGGTGCCAGAGTTCCCGGGGTGTTCCTCCTGGGTTTCCGGGGCCCTGGAGCCGGTGTCTTCTTGTGGGGCGGCAAGGGGAGGGGGTACCTCAGCCCATTCCCTGCCCTGGACCACAGCACACCCCACTAGGCGTGGGGCAACAATGGACACTTCATATGAAGGATGCGGTCCCTGGCATCGTAGAAGTGGGCAGTCCTGGCTCCATCGCCAGACTGCCCATTATTGTCCCGGATGGCCTTGTACCCCCTCTTGAGTTCTTTGGCCTTTGAGTGGCACTATCTGACAGTCCGGTGGTGCCCTGCTGCCTCCATGTCCCTCACTATGTCCTGGTAGACATGTTCATTGCACTGATTGATGGCGAGCTCCAGCTGGTACTCCACGGTTTGCCAAATCTGTATGAAGTCCAGGGTCTCCTGCAGCCCCCACTGGTCCCCTCAGTGGTAGGCCTGTTTCCCCCTTCTCCCCTGTCATTCCTCCTCATCCTCCGTGTCATCCTCGTCCTCCTCCACCACCTCCTCCACCTCCTCTTCCACCCGGGCTGGGCCTGTGTCCTCCGGGGGATTGTTCACCTGGGCCCGTTTCCGTGTCTGTGGGTGGCACGGCGGGGTTTTAATGCTTGGGTTCTGTTCTGCCCCTCCAGGGGCCCTCCCCCATCACCCCTCCCTGCCGGGTACCCTGCCAGGCCCCATCCCCCCCTAGCTGCCCCTGTGCTCCCTGTTCCCCTCCCCATGGGTTCCCTTACCCATTTCTGGGGCGCCTCCTCCCCCGGTCCGGCAGATGTCCCCGGGGCAGCCTGTCCCGATTGGACCTGCGGCTCCTGCTGCTGCTGTCCCTCCACCACCTTCATGTGCAGCACAAGCCCGTCCTGCTCCTCCCCCCTCTGCGGCTGCACTCCCTCCACCACTGCCACTGCCTCCTCCTCCTCCCTCGCTCTCTCTCCCGCTGCTCTCCTCCTTCTCCTCCCTCCTCGCTCCATACAGCCATGTTTCCCTGCTGCTGATTGCCCTTTAAATCTCCCTGTGTTGTGTTGTTGCCAGTTGCCTGGCAGAGACGCTGCATGCTTTGACCCCAGCTGGGAATCATTTTCTTTGATCCCAGCCGGTGATTGCTGTCCAGATGTTACTTTTTGTTGTTTCCCAGCGGGAATCACTGACCACGCTTTCAGAACTCGTCCTGTGGGGAGCCCGGGAAGCGTGGTTGAAATTGACCCCGTGTGGGTATTGAGCGTGGTGAACATCTGGTGGCTGCCAAACAGATGTTCAGGGCACTTAGGCCCCGCCGTGGGATTGAGCGTGGTTCACTGTGGTTGACTGTGATCTTGTAACATCTGAAAATACCCTGTGTCTGATATTCTGCCTCTTGAGGGCATTCTGTTCCACTTGAAGCCTTGTCAGACTGGGGGCAACACCATCTCCTCGTACGTTAGTGTCTTGAGTGCCTGATACCCACTGCCTGCCCGTGTCTGCTCTATCCTCTTCCCGCTTTCTGCCTGCCAATCTGTATCATATATTTCTGCCCCTGGGGGAAGGGAGAGGGCCATAGAAGGTCAGTAAAACTGCTATTTAAAGGCATGGAAGCCCTGCCAAGTGATTTCCATTGATTTCAATGGGGAAGAAATGTAAAACGAAAACCAAACACATTTAAATGAAAATGAACTAAATTTTGGAAATGAAAATAAAAGGTGAAACAAAAGCAAATGAAATGTTAAAAATGAAAATAAAAGGGGAAGTGAAAATGAATGAGGTCCATTCTGCACACCCCTGCATTGTAGCAACAGATTACATTACCTTTTTCTAATGCTAATATGTTTAATCAAATTTACAATATTTTTGATAAGCAAAAATTGGCCTAATTTATTAGGATTGTTCATTTTAGAATTATATTGGAGTATGTTGAAGTTTGTTGCCAACAGCAGAGAGAGGCTATTTATAATGAAGTTGTCACTGTGGTACAATAATAGTTTGAGAGTCTTAATTCCAGTTCTATATTTAATGTCTCTTCATTGTCCTACAAAACTTGTGGAAAAAAATGAGTCACCTTGTTTCATGAAGTGAAGAAGTGTCATGTCTGGTGCTATCAGTCACTGTATTATGTTAAGCAAGTTGATTTTATAAGCTGGAGGAAACCCATGGCTCATAAACTCAGCAGAGGTGAGTGAGTTATAACAGTCTTTCAAATACGTTAATGAAATTCCTAAAACATCAGTATGGTACATTAGTCTTCCTAACATTTTTCTTTATTAAACACACAGATCAATGAGACACTGTCTTGTACGCCAATTGGTTAGCTTCTTTAAAATGGCATCCATGTTAGTGTATATTTTCCCTTCAGCTTTGTACAAAGTGAAATTGTCAAATTTCAGATTTTGGACAAACTCCAATCTGTAGTTCCTCAACCTCTGAGTTGTTCAAATGAGCTAATTAATTCCAGTGCCATTATGAGATAGACCAGAGGAGACATAAGATATCCCAGTCCAGTGTTGATATGAATCTCCGCTGAATGCCAAGATGTTCATAATCTTTGTTTAATAGTATGGCATATAGAGATATGATATGATTTAATAGTATGGCATAGAGGCAGTTGTGGGAAGGGCCATCTAGTCTCTAGAACTAACCCAACTGTGTTGATTCAAATACTAGCACATTTTGAGAAACTGGTGGATCTTTTCATTCAGAAAAAATCAGCAGAAAATGCAACATTGGGATGTTGCCGATGGTGTTGGCTGTGGACTCTGATGAGACCAGTGAGTACTACATCAGGGACTCCCAAGTGACCAGATTATTATGAGAGTGGTAATTGGATTTAGTATTGATAGGTGAAGGTACAGGAACATATGAGAGCAAAGTTTGAACTATGATGTACAAGGATCAGACATGGCATACCCAACTCAACATTACATGAGTTCCTTCCATGTTTCAGAAAATAAATTGTTTATTAAGTATAAGAGCAGTGGCTTTTTGGCAGCTGGGTATTCCTTCAGTGGCCATTGAAGGAATGGCTTAACATTGTAAGTTGTATTCATGGAGATAAGTAAAAAGAGAGCAGAATAAGGGGAAACATAGGATAAAATTTCCATTCAGAAAGCTTGGTAGTGGCAGTATTGAACTTGGGTCATTGTGACAGGATTCTACTCCTGTTTTATTTGTTTTCACTTCCGCATGCCTGATGTTGAAATTGTCGAAGGATGCAAGTTTTGGGAAACTCATTGTGATTTGATGATACCATACCAGTATACACTACTTTCAACTGCACCAGGACTTCTAATGAATAGTGTGATTGGACAAATTGATAAATTTGAAGTTGCTTACCAAACAGACCTACTCATTTACAAATCAATTATTTTTAATTAACATGCATTAAACATAACATAGCTGTGTTGTTAAATTTGATTTAACTTATTTCAGATGCTCTTTTAGAAGAGGTAATGAAAAGCTCATTTAAAAAGATGCATTCAATATTTTGTTTAGTTCACTGCAAGTGATGCATATTAATAAACACATTTCAAGGTAGAACATAAAGGGTTCAATATTGAACCCACTGAAATTAATAGTAATGCTCCCATTGACTTTGGTTGAGAATTGCATCTACAGTAGATGATGATAGAAAAGCTTCACCTTCGTTGTTGAATTTCAGTTCTTAGGAGGATTGTCATTGGGAAAAAACAAAAGTGACAGTGGAGCATCTGTGACCCTAGCCACATTGGGTGGCCATTACGCTGCTGACATGGCCAGGGTCAGATTGGGGAACTGACCACACATGAACCCATCCAGGGAGCCCTTGAGGCAATGTCCCCATGCTGCACCCAGCGCCCCGCCCCTCGCCATAGTGCTCTGTGATTGGCTGCAGTAACTGCCCAGAAAAAGAACCGGGGGGGGGGTGGGGGTGGACAACAACCCTGCAGTCTTCCAGAAGGACACAAGAAAATAAACCAAACACAGCTAATGAAATTGCAAAGCCAAACTGATGCCCTCAAAGGTCAGATTGTTGATAAATGTGAACAAGACCAAGAAAGAACGGAAGAGAACAGTGCAGATATTATAAATGGGAGTGGGTTTGCAAGGCAGACAAGGTTGCAGATTCATATACCTGGAAGGACCTTTTCAGCCACTGTTCTCAATATTATTTCAGGGAAATTCATTCATTTCATTCATTCATTTATTAGATTTCTATACCGCCCCATCCTGCACAGCAGCTCGGGAAGGGAAATCACAGGAAGGGAACTGGCAAACTGCCATTATATTGATTTTGTGAAACATTTCTTATCGGCTATACTGAGAACTCAATAATTTAGTCCTGGTTAAGCTGCTCACCAATTGAACTGCAAGTGGCAGAATTGCAGGCTATTCACTTGCCTTATTTGATAAAGATTCACAAACCACAGCAAGTCAAAAGGGTACAATGCATAGTGACTATATTGTTTACTGAGTACTTCATCTGGCATTGTGTTTATTGTGAACTAATTTGAGTGGCCAATTTCTTTCGCTCAGCTATTTGTGTGGAGTCGATTTTTTTGCATTTGTTGGGACAATGTGTCTCTCTGAAAAATGAATTTGAAGTGGGAGTCAGAAACAGAGGTCAATCTGATTCAGTGCAGCTCCTATTAGATACCTGCCAAATACTCTTAAAACATGGCATTGAAGGTTTAGAGACTGCTTTAAAAAGATGGTCTAATTACACAAACCAATAATGAATAGGTCAGTACAGGTAGATGAAAAATTGAACAGAAAAGGAATGTGTGTGTGTATCTCTATACAGATAACATGTACAAATATGTCACATTCATGTATAAGTGGTACTGTATACTATATGACAGGGGTGCCCACACTTGACTGGCCATAGCTATATTGAAGCATGTTGTCAGCATTCGGAGATCTACTGGAGGCATGTGGGCATGATTTGATCCTAATTTGCATAACCCACTCGCTCATGTGCTCATGTGCTGGCGCTCACCTTGGGTTCTCAACTGACTAAGTCTAGGATGTTGTTTGCCTCTATTTCTTCCAGAAAATGGGAATATGTTTTTGGTAATATGGCAGGCAGAGACTCAAAGTAGTATGTGTTCTCTTTCAAAATAGGGGTGGGAAGTTCGGATTATCCAGTATCCGATACTGCCAGTATTTTGCTGTACCAGCAGTATCAGATTAATCCGGATATTGGGGGTACTGGTTTCCCGTGCTGGATTTTTTTACATTGTGGCCATTGAAATGAATGGTCGTAATGTAAAAAAGGGAGAGAATAAAACCCAACCACTTTTCCCTCCCCCGTCCAGGCTGCGTGGGTGGAAGAGGGGACACCCCCACCAACCCACCCTGCCCAGCCTGGAGATTCTCAAGAACCCCTAAAAGAACATCTCTCGCTGTGGTTGTGAGAATCGAGAATGGAAATCCATTTTTCTTTCACCCCTAGTTTAAAGGCGTCTAGTGAGGAGGCCTCCACAATCTCCCTTGACAAATTATTCCACTGTTAGAAAATTCTCCCTAATGTTTAGCCTAAATTTCTCCTCCTTTAATTTAAGCCCATTCCCTCTTGTCCTGTACTTGGTGACCAGAGAGAACTGGGCCCCATTTGGCTTTGAGTAACCTTTGATAGATTTGAAAACTGTGATCATGCTCGGGGTGACTTGGGACCACCACAGAGTAAGCTAGGGTTATCAAAGAAAATGTCCTGTTTAAGGGGGTATAGTCAGGTGCCCCATCTCCTCTCAATGTGGAACTATGGGAGTGCTGTGAGACAGGTGTATCCCAAGAAGCTGCTGCTGCTGTTGTTTCTCCAAACCTTCAGTTATTCAGCAGCTCTTGGCATATTGTTATTACTGACTTCTGGGAGAGGTAAGGGAGTAGCTATGGCTTTCTGTTGCCCTAGAGGCTAGAGCAGTGGTTCCCAAACCCAAACTTATTCCCTGTGCCAGTAGTACTAGTAAAATACATCACTTTCAATGTTTCTTCAGCCAATACTGGAGGCTGTACTCCAGGCCCTTAGTGGGACCATTGGGAGGGGAGGGGGCTGTTGATGGTTTTAATTTATTCAGGGAAAGCTGGATAGGGAAAGCTATGTTTTAGGGTAGGGGAGCAGTAGGAATTTTCTCCAGCATCTGTGTGAGGGAGGCTGGAGAGAGACAGGGTTTGGAAGAGGGATCTTTCCCCCCAGTGTGAGGGGGGTAAAGGATCTGGGGGGGAGGGAGGTGTGAGATCCTGCCTGGTGTGAGCAGGTGGCATGGGGGAATTGGTGGGGAGGGGATCTACCTCACTGTGTGGGTGGACCAGCTGGGAGGGGAGGATCTGGGGGGGGGGATGCAGCCATTGGTGTCATGACGGGGAGGAAGGGGAGATATGGTCCCTCTGGGAGGGGAGTGAGGTCTGCGAGATGGCTCAGGTGTTTGTTGCCTTTCCCTCTCACTTTATCCCTAAGCAGGTGATGAAGAAGGTCATGATCAGAGGACCCCTGGTCTGAGTCTGATGCTGCTGAATGCGAGATTGGTGGTTAATAAATCCACTACAGTCCAGGAATTAATCTTGGACCATGATGCCGACCTCATGTGCATTACAGAGACCTGGCTGGTTGATGAGTTGGAGCCTATTTTGGCTGACCTCATGCCAGCCGGCTACTCTGTGTAGCATCAGTCTTGGTAGGAAGGATGGGGGGGCGGTATAGCCATTATTTTAAAGGATTCATGGTCTGTCAGGAGGTATCCGGTGCAGGCCATATCAGGGGTAGAGGTTCCATCTTGTTTGATTTGGCCCGCGACAGAATGGGGGAACTGGAAGTATACCATGAAACTACCTGTATGGCAGCATACCTACTCACTCTGACAGAGCTGGTGCCGGATGTGGTGTTGTGCGCCTGGAAGACATTAGTCTTGGGGGACTTCAACATACATGCTGACACCAGTCTCAGTGGTGTAAAGCATGATTTCATGGCCACCATGGCAACCATGGGCCTGTCCCAAATTGTCAGCAGCCCAGTGCATGATGGGGACCTGATTTTTTGTACTGGCCTTGAGGCAGGGGATTCGTTGATGGGGAAGGTGTTAGTAGAACCCTTGTAATGGATGGATCATTATCTCCTGTGAGTACGTCTCCTGACGCATGTCTGCCCCCAGCAGGTGGAGAACAGATTTGGATGGTTCGCACCCAGAGACTAATGGAACCCAAAAGATTCCGGAAAGCTCTTGGGGAGTTACCCTCTGATTTTGATGACCGCCCATTCAATGACCTTGTGGCTTTATGGAATACCTTGAGTTGGAGGCAATCAACCAGATGACTTCAAGGCGTCTGCTGCCTCAGCAATGGCTCCTCAGGCCTCCATGGTTTAAGGAGGGCCTGAGGCTGCTGAATGAGGAGGGGAGGTAGTTGGACTGATGGTGGTGGTGTTTGGGTGCTGAAGCTGACAGATGGCAACAGAGTCAGTTTATGTGCATATGCTTTAGCTGTAAGGGCAGCAAAAAGGAATTTTTGCTGCCCATATAGTCTCTGCAAAATCTAGTCCAGTGGAGCTTTTCCAGGTGGTGAGGGGTTGGTTTGCCTGCCTTGAATCGGAGTTATTGAATGCCTGTTTTGACATGTTTGGTGATTATTTTACAGAGAACATCATAAGAACATAAGAAGTGCCATACTGGGTCAGACCAATGGTCCATCTAGCCCAGAATCCTGTCTCTGATGGTGGCCAATCACGGTGGCTTGGGAGAAGCACCCAACAGGTCACAATGGGGGATCCATTCCCTGTTGTTTTTCCCCAGCTCCCATCACGTTCCCTGATCCCATTTGGCTAATAGCTGCTAATGGACGTGTCTTCCATAAAACTTGTCCAAACATCTTTTAAACTCAGCTATAGTACTGGCCCTTACCACAGCCTCTGGCGGTAGATTCCACAACCCAATTATATGCTGAGTGGAAAAAATAATTACTTTTGTTTGTTTTAGACTTGCCACCAATGAGTTTCATGGTTGGTTGGTTGCCCCCTAGTTCTAGTACTAGCTGAGAGGGTAAGTAACTGCTCCTTGTTTGTTAGTTCCACACCACTAATGAATTTATAGACCTCTGTCATATCTCCTCTCAGTCATCTCTTCTCCAACCTGAAAAGCCCCAACCTACCAAGCCTCTATTCATACGGGAGCCCTTCCATACCCTTGATCATTTTTGTTGCCCTTCTCTGTACCTTTTCTAGTTCAGCTATGTTTTTTTGAGATGGGGCAACCAGAACAGCACACAATATCCGAGGTGCGGTCGCACCATTGATTTCTATGGAGGCATTATCATATCCTCCGTTTTATTCTCTATCCCCTTCTGAATAATTCCTAACATTCTGTTTGCTTTTTTGACTACTGCTCTGCACTGCGCTGTGGATTTCATTGTATTGTCCACAACCACCCCCAGATCCTTTTCCTGAGTGGTAACTCCGAACTTACTACCCAGCATTGTGTACGCATAGTTTGGATTATTTTTCCCTTTGTGCATCACTTTACACTTGTCCATATTAAATCTCATTTGCCATTTAGATGCCCAGGCACCGAGTGTCGTAAGATCCCATTGCAGTTCCTCACAGTCTGCTCGTGTTTTAACTACCTTAAATAACTTGGTGTCATCTGCAAATTTTATCACTTCACTTTTAACACCCTTTTCTAAATCATTAATGATTGAATACATTAAAAAGCACCGGTCCTACCATGTGCTTCACTCAAATTCACCACAACTTTGATGTCACACTTATTGCATTGGTGAACCAGAAGTTGTGGAAGTCTCACCTTGTCCGGTTTCGTGGGATCAATTTCATTTGGTGTCATCCGCCAGGTCGGGAGATGTCCTTTGTGCTGTTAGGGCCACCTTTTGTGAACTTGACCCATGCCTGACCCATGCTCATCCTGGCTGGTTAAGCCCAGCTGGGAAACGGTGGAGCCGCTGCTGGCAGGGGTGATCAATGACTCCCTTCACGAGAGCAGAGTGTCAGGCTGCCTCAAAGAGGAAGTGGTGTGGCCTCTACTCAATAAACCATCACTGACGTTGATTCCCTCACCAGTTATCAGCTGGTCTCAGACCTTCCTCTTTTAATTTTTATTTATTAATTTTTAAAATGTTGCTACCCTGCCCCTCCTGCCACGAGAAATTTTTAGGGAGATGGCGGTGACCCATAAGTTGTAGGGGCACCTAGACCGCACTGGTTATCTGGATCCCTCTCAGTCCAATTTTCATCCAGGCTATGGCACAGAGACTGCGTTTGTGGCCTTGGTCGACAACCTTTGTGGTGATTTAAATCTGGGCCAATCAACTCTGCTACTTTGTTAGAACTGTCAGCTGTTTTTGATACCATTTACTGTGAGATGTTGGTGACTCACTTGCGGGACTGAGCTGGAGTGGACGGGATCATCCTTAACTGGTTCTGCTCTTTCCTAGCCAGGAGGATTCAGAGTGTGGTGCTTGGGGATTGTTCTTCATCTCCACGGGGTCTCATGTGTGTTGTCCTGCAAGGTTCTATTCTGTCCCCACTCTTGTTCAACATGTATATGCAGCTACTTGGCAAGGTTGTGAGATGGTATGGGGTGCGGTGTCATCAGTATGCTGATGACACCCAACTCTACCTCTCATTTTCATCCAACACAGATATGGCAGTCATGGTGCTTACCCAATGTCTAGTGGCTGTTGGGGATTGGATGAGGGCGAGCCAACTGAAGTTGAATCCCAACAAGATGGAGGTGATGGTGGTAGGGTAGGGCAGTGGATGTGGTGGCTCACATCATTGATGGGATCTGCTCTCCACTGATATTCCAGGTCCACAGTCTGGGCATACTCCTCGATCTGCAACTCTACCTGGACTCCCAGGTGTGGGCTGTGGCACGGAATGCATTTCGCCAATTACATCTGGTCGTGCAACTACTTTGGCCGTATGTTTCAGATAGTGACCTGGCCGCCATCATCCATGCTTTCATTACTTCAGGATTGGATTATTGCAACACGTTCTACGTTGGGCTACCTATGTTGATGGCCAGGAGACTGCAGTTAGTGCAGAATGCAGCGGTCCATCTCCTTACAGGAATGGGTTGCCATGAGCACATTATACTGGTGCTCCAGGCTATGCAGTATGCACTGTCTGCCTATAGTCTTTGGGGCCTCATTCAAGGTATTGGTTTTGACCTATAAAGCCCTATACGGCCTTCGCCCAACTTCCTTGCGGAACTGCCTCGCTCTCTGCGGTCTTCTGGGAGCACCCTTCTTGAGGTGCTCTGGGAGCCACTATGGAGATGGCATTCTTGGTGGCCGCACCTAGGCTGTGGAACCCCCTCGTGCTGGAGACCCGGGAGAACCCATATCTCTCCTCATTCTCTCATATGTGTAAAACCTGGCTGTTCTCCCTGGCATTTGGTGAGGGAGATGGGGTGTAGGGTGGGATGGGAGGGAAATAGAGTGTAGGGTGGGGGGAGTGGGTTATGGAGGAGGGTAGGGTTTTTTGTTCAGTACCTTCCTTTTTAATGTGTGTTAATCTGGTTTAATTGTATTACTTTTAGCCTTTTATGTTTGTTTATTATTTTGTAAGTCCCACAAACTGCCAGAAGCAGGAGGGGCACAGTAAAAATTTTGTAATAAATGTAATGAAAAATACTCAATGCAGCTCAATGCAGAAGCTTGCGAGCATGCAACA
Organism: Sphenodon punctatus; assembly: GCA_003113815.1. NCBI lineage: Eukaryota > Metazoa > Chordata > Lepidosauria > Sphenodontia > Sphenodontidae > Sphenodon > Sphenodon punctatus. The sequence continues at coordinate 3,444,248 of QEPC01002494.1, forward strand.
AAACTGACCGTACTTTCTTACCCACAAACAGCCCCCTCCATTCTCCTTGCATGATTTATTCTTACATTCTGTTAGCTTTGTTTATCTGATGAGGACTCACATGGAGGCATTTTTGATTACTGTCTCAATACTTTGGAATTCCCTTCACCTGGAGGTTTGTTAGATCCCAAGCCTGGGTGCTTTCCAGAGGCAGTGAGAGACCTTTTTATTTGAAAAGGTGTTTGATGTACCAGGATAGGGGATTGGGATGGTGTTGGGTGGTTTGGGAGGGATGATGGTATTGGGTGGGTTTGCTGGGGAAATGTGGTATGGTTGGAGGGGAGGGGTTTTGTATTTTAATGTTCTTATTATCTGCAAGCTGCGTTGAGCCTTTGGGAAGGGCAGCATATAAAATAATAATTAAATTAATTAATTAAATTAGGAGAATTATTATTAATAATTGAGAAGGTGAATGTACAGGTCTTGATATGTGATGGCCTCTCGGTTCCCATGGATGCAGAGTCCTCTTCCATTCCTTCACCCACACTCAGCAGAGCTGTATGAAGGGGAAAGTTTGGCATGTACACAAAGAAATCTCATACTATGCAGAAGGGATGACATCAATTTTAAATCTTCAATATCCTGTGGTACTCTATAGCTGCACAGTCATACTCCAAAAATCTATTCATCAGTCCCTCTCTCTCTCTCTCTCTCTCACACACACACACACACACACACACACACTGTTAGAAAATTCTCCCTAATGTTTAGCCTAAATCTCTCCTCCCTGGAATAATTTGTCAAGGGAGATTGTGGAGATTGTGGAGGCCTCTCTCTCTCACACACACACACATGTCATGCCCCTCCGGGGGCGGCTGCCAGCTTGGGGGTCCAATCGGGGGACTGCCCTTGTTCCCTGGAGCCCCTCGCTGGGGTTACCGCCATTGACGGCAACATCTGACATCCCCCCAACACAGAGGACTCCGTTGTTGGCACAGCAGCCGCCAGGCAGAGAGAGGGAATCTGCTGACAGCAAAGAGCCGCCCCCGCCCCCTCTACACCGCACTGCGCATTTGCACGCTCATGCGGGGGGCAAGGCATCTGATAGAAATACCAGTGCCGAAAGGCACTCAGTACTGGTGATTGAGTTGGAGAGACCGGCCTCGTGCAAGAGTTAAGTGCTGTGTCCCCTTGTTCCCCCCTTCTTGTGACCCGACTAAGCGTGTGGCTGCACAGCATGAGTGACATCGAGCAAGAGCCCTTTTCCCTCCTGGGCTTATTCCCCCTCCCCCCTGCAGAGTGTGTGGTATCCTCTGTTCCCTGGCCCTTCCTCAGTCCCTGGGCCCCTACCGCCTCTCCCAGTTCCCTGCACTTCCCCCCACCTCATAGCCCCGTCCCCCCTTCAGAGTGGTGAAGGGTGTTCTGTTCGTGACTGCGGCCTCAGGCTCCCGTTGACTCCTGGTGCCCTATGATGATAGGGACCTTGTCTCTGAGAGGCCGATAGGTCCACACACTATTCTGATGGGCACTTATACCTAGAAGGGAATCCCCAGGTGTATTGAGCTGAGACGTGTGTGTGGTCACGGGCGTATGTGGGGGCAGGACTCCCCCTGTCTGGCCTCGATCTCCCTCCCCCCCTTCCCTCACACACACACACAAACACACACACACACACACACCTCATCTATTCATCTAAGATCCCATTAGAAACAGATTGTTTCACTGACTTGTCATCTTTCAGTCCCCTCAACCTCATACACAAGTCCCCCTGCATCCACCTCCCACCCCCAGTGCCCGACCAAGAATTTGAGCCACCGGTTGCCCCGGGTACTGTATATGTGGTGAGAAAAAGATAGTATAACTCGGAGAGTCTTGAGTAGCCTGGTACTCACTCCCCTTACAGTCCACTTGAACATTCAAGTTCAGAATTCTACTTATCCAGATCAAGGAACAATATCTCTCCATAGACCTGTGGCTAGTGAAACAAATTAATTCTACTTATCCAGAAATCTTAGTTATGCAAGTTATATTTAAGTGTGTGCATGTGTGTATACATGCGTGTGTTTGTGTATGTATGCATGTGCATGTGAGATACATGCATCTTTAACTCAAATGTATTAATAATAATTATTATTATATTTATTATTATTAACAAGCATTCATATAGTGCAAGCAATGTACCTGATGCTTTACAAAGTAATTGAATACACACGGTCCCTGCCCTAAGACTTACAATCTGAGAGACAGGGGGCGGGGGGAGACGAAGGAAGGGGAACAAAGGGAGAGACAAGGAGTGTAATATTTATGAAGATGCGAGGTCCCAGGTGCATGCGTTTGGTTTGGTTACATCAAGAATGATGGCTGGTTGATCCATGTGGTGCCAGGTGAGGATATGAGTACACAGACCTCAGGTAAAAGATTGTAGTGGATGAAGGGTATCATCAGGAGTTAGGTGAGGGGAGCGAGGAGTTGGGGATACCAGAGCAGAAGAGGTGGGTCTGGAGGAGGGATTTGAAGGTACGAAGGGAGGGGGCAAGGTGGATGTGGGCAGGGAGGGAATTCTAGGTATAGGGGGAAACTAAGAAGAAGGGACGAAGGCAGTTAGGGGAGCAGGGGAGGCATGGGAGGGCGAGAGGGTGGATAGAGGAGGAGGGGATTTAATGGACTAGAGTACGGAGGGAAATTACCATGGAGAGGTAGGGGGAGCAAGGTTTTGAAGAGCTTTATAGATATTTAATAGATATATACTGGTGGACATAATCATAAGTTTATCTTTCCACTGTGTGGCATGAAGTATGTAATTAACCAGGAGCTCTTGATTTTTTTCCCAGTGGCATTCTTCATTGCTGCAAGTTTATCACATCTTCTATGCCAGGTTGCAAAGACCAATGCTTTCAATGTGACAAAGCTGACAAGGCCTGCTTTAAAAACAAACAAACAGTACTGCTACTAGAGGTTTTGGATAAAGGATAGTGTTAGGATATTGAGCAGAATGAGTATTCTGTGTGGCACTATGAAACTCTTATTAGGAAAACATGTTCAATTACATATTATAAATACACTGAGCACTTTTTAAGAAGTGTTTCCTCTTTCTGTCAGAATTAACAGATTCATAGGATGAAAGACACATGAGATAAATTGGTTTGGAGTTATCTGTCCCAGTTTTCACACAAATTATTATGTTCACATATGGAGCACACTAAATATAGTTGAATTTCAAGTAATACCCTGCACAGAAGTCCACAAGGCATACCATTAAAAAATGAGGGAGGAATTATTTTTCTACTATGGAAATATCTCCAGAGGCAAATATTGTATGGAAAGTTACTTTAGGATTCTCTAATAATCGGGTATATTTGAAAAATTGAAATGCCGGTAGTGGTTCCCCTCCCCCCTATGTTCTTTTGAAAAATGAATATTCTTTTGTTCCTATTCCAAGTATTTTCCATTAAGAGTAGAACATTTGTAAATAAACCTCCATGCACTTTTCATTATTTGTTCATGGTTGTATGTATGTGGTATTTTATTTATGTATTATTAAATGCAAAATTATGCCTGTGTGATGTTTTGGTTGAGCTATGACATATCTAAAGTTATATATATTCAAAGGTTCTGAAAAATTTATGCATTTAGGATGAAACCTTTGTCTATGATAGTATATATTTATTTATTTTAATTATTTAGATTTATCCACCACCATTCCCACAAAGGGTCAGGACGGCTCACAATCAAACAAGAATAATACAATTTAGGCAATAAAACCTCCCACCCTCCCCTCAAAACTCCCACCATACTGACAAACTCATCCAACCCCTATCCCCATCTGCCAAATGTCTTTTTACACCAACTTCAGAAGATTCTTAGGCTTAAGCAAACCTCCTGGGTAAGGGAGTTTCACAAAACTGGCACAGTAGCCAAGAACTTGCTCCTGTGCACCCCCATTCTATGGACAAGGGTAACAGATGGAGCCTGGAAGTGTGTGTCCCTAGCAGTCTTTCAGATATGTGGAACCCAGAACATTTAGGGATTCAAAGCTTGAATTGTTCCCAGAAAGCTATAGGTAGCCAGTGGAGACTTCAGAGCAACAGTGTAATGTGGTCCCTGTGACTCATCCCCAAAGGGAGTCGAGCTGCCACATTCTGCACCAACTCCAGCTTCCGAACAGTTTTCAAGGGTAGCCCCAGATAGAGTGCATTGCAATAATCTAGCCTCATGGTGATGAAGGCATGGACGACAGTTGCCAGATCCATCAGAAAGAAAAGGCCACAGCTTCTTTACCAGATGGAGTTGGTGAAAAGCGCTCCTGGCCACTATCCCCAACTTGGCAATCCAGGTGCAACAAAGGATCCAGAAGCACTCCAAGACTGTTAAGATTGACCAGAGGGTTATGGACCCCATCAATAACAGTTTTCCCATTCCCTTCCAAGTCACAAGACTGGTCAACCATCATCACCTCAGTCTTGTCTGGATTCAGCTTCAATCAGCTCACCCTTATGTAGTCCCAGACTGCAGCCGGGGATTGGATAAGGTCCTGAGTCAGAAGAAAAAGAGAAGTAGAGCTGGGTGTCATCGGCATATTGATAACACCTCACCCCAAACCTCCGTATGACCTCACAAAGCAGCCTTATCTACACATTGAACAAGAAGGGAGACAGAATAGAACCATATGGAACACCACAGGTCAGGCACCGAGGAGATGGCCCATCACCACCCGCTGTAACCACCCTGACAGTAAAGAGGAAAGACAGGAAAACTCTTGAGTGGTTCCACACACCCCAGGAGTTGGGACAGATTGATAACTGACTGGGAAATCACAAAGATGGTTGCTTAAGCAGGGTCTGGACCACCACAGATTTAAAGGCATTTGACACCCTACCATCCTGTAGGAAGGCATTGAGAACCCCAGCCAAAAATGGCCCCAATGTCGTGCAAGAATCTAACTGATTCACAACTGGTTGCCCTCATTACCCAAGCACCTCCCTTGCCTTGGTGGGTGATACTAATTGAAAACAATCCAAATAAACAGGCTGGGACTGAGCTTCCATAAGCCCAAACTCTGACTCTACAGGTGAAATGGCAGCTCCCAAGTTGTGATTTTTTTGTCTGCAAAGTAATTAATAAAAATGTGTCAGCGGGCATTAGATGACTCCATTTTGTAGCAGAGTCATACTGGATTAACCAGGTATCTCACCACCCGGAACAGCTACGCTGGACAAGACTTTGCAGATAGTAACAATTATCATGGGGGTGAGTACCTCCTAAGTGGATATTACTTGTGCCAGTGCTAATGTCTGCATGTTTGGCTTGCAGAAGACTCAAACCACTTTCACACATTACTGAGGAGGAAGGGAAGCTTCTTCTGTCAGAAAAATTGTGGCTCCGTTGTTGTGGGAATTAGCACACATGGGAACATGCTGTTCCACTTTTATCCCATGAAAACATCCATCCTTGTAAAGACTATATTTGACTAGCCATTTAAGCTCAAGTCTTTTCACAGGATAAAAATGGAATAGCACATTCCCACGTGCGCTAATCCCCACAACAACAGAGCCACAATTGCTCTGACAGAGTTTTCCCTGCTTCCCTGATGAAGTGTGAAAGTGGCCTCTGTATTTACACCCATGCTTAATTTTGATGGGACTTCTCATTTACCTAAAGTTAAGCATGTGCTTAGGTTTTTTTCTGGATGTGGTTTTCATTCTCAGTGTTTTCCAGGATCAAATTCCTAAGACTTAATTCTGCAAACCTTGCTTATGTAAAAACTCCTTTTAAATAAAATCTGTAATGTCAGAATGATTTGGGGTCAGACTTTCTCTTACATTGCATAGGTGCACAAAGACAGGTAAGTGCCTAATCTGGATAAAATAAAATTAATGCTTCATTCATCCAGTATTTCATTCAAGTGTGTTTCAGAGGAGAAATTCTGTTTACTGAACTGGCAAGAGACTTAGACAGTGATTTCTGAAAACACCTAAACTGAAAGAGTCCCATTAAAATCAGTGGAGCTACCCAAGAGTAAGTAACATCAAGACTACAGCTCCTGTTGGCCATTGCACTGGCCTTGACTTATTTTAATATTAATATTTTTATGGTTCTGTCTTCCGACACAATTTTCTGGATCTATTATTACCTCTGATAGATAAAGAACAGGAACATAAATGAAGACAGAAGTTATGATTTTGAGGTCATTTTATATATGTTTATCTAAAAAGACAAAAAATGCATGTTTCTCTTCTCAGAGGTTTCTAAACTGGTCCCCTCAGTTGCTAATTTAAAGCCATGAGCACTTAATGAACATCAACTATTCTTTAAGTGAAATTGTAACTAAATTACTCATTATAATTAATTCTTACCACTGAAAAAATGGATTCCAAGTAGCTTATCTATAAATATGCCTTTTAAAGCCATCTTTACAAAAGTGATGAGGCTATTTTGAATAATGCATTCCTTCTCCTCCTCTAAATGTAATGATCTGGCATCAGAACAGACACACATTATCAATTCTGAAATCTGAATTCTTCCCATTAAGTTGGTTTTTTGAATAAAATGAAGAGCATATCAAATGTAATGTAATTTTAAAAATGGGATTATTATTATTTAAAAAAAATAGAATAAAATCCATCAACCTGGACTGTGCTTTTTAATGACCTCTTTTAAAAACAGAACAACTAAAGCATTATTTTAAAATTAGGATTCATAATGTAACACCTGCACTAATGTAAGAATTTCCTCCACAACATGCACAAGTTACTGAGTCAAATCAATCCAGATGTTTTGTTGAACATTGTATGAATTTCCATATGAGAAAGTTTAATTTTAATAAGTTAAAGCAAATATTTTTTTTTAGCAAAGCCAGAAGATAGAATAAAAAATAAGAATAACTTCCCAAATAATTAATTGGGCATCTTTGCTGGGCCAAATAAATCCTCCATAAATTACACAAATTGAATCATTCATGTGTACTCTTTTCCTCCTCACACTGGTAATATACAATACAAGGATGTATTTATTTATTTATTTATTTATATATTTATAAAATTTCTACCTCACCCCTCCTGCCACGCAGCTCGAGGCAGCTTCCAACAATTTTTATAAAACACCATAAAAACAATTTTAAAAACAACCATAAATATTATAAAAATAATTATTACAGGGCAGACTAAAACCAAAATTAGGTGGGGGAATTAAAACCCCACCCTACCCACCCTCCCTCCCAAAGGCCTGGGCGAACAGCCAGGTCTTACAGTTCCGCTGGAATATTAGTAGGCTAGGGGCCAGGCGAACTTCCTCTGGAAGGGAGTTCCACAGCCGCGATACCACTACCGAGAATGCCCTCTCCATCGTGGCCCCCCGTTTAACACGGGGGACCTCCAGGAAGGCACCCCCGGCAGACCGCAGGAGCCACTCTGGGGCGCGGAGGGCGAGGCGGTCCCTAAGGTA
>QEPC01002494.1:3494646-3506242 GCA_003113815.1 Sphenodon punctatus
CCCCAGCTCCTGTCTCTCAGATTGTAAGCCCTAGGGGCAGGGACCGTGTCTATTTTATTACTTTGTAAAGTGCCAGGTACACTGCTGGCACTATATAAATGTTTGTTAATAATAATAATAATAAAAATGTTATGCTGCTGTCAGGTAGGGATCGGACAAGCGGTATATACAATGAGATTCTGTCACCTGTCAAAAGCAGCATGGAGGGATAAAAGATTGGAGAGTAAAAACAAAGCTGGTAAGGTAACAAATATAACTTTTATAACAACTTTTTAAACAACAACCACAACACATTACAACTTACTTTATAAATAAAAAAACAAACATTAATATAAAAAGAAAGGAAAATAAACTAGGGGTCTCTGGGCCTCTCCCCCAGAACATGGGGGAAAGCGGAAAGTGGTGTGCGAGACCGAGAGGCGGGCATCCAGTCCTCCTTCAGCTGAAACCCTTGTTGTCAGTGAAAGTCAAGGACCTCCGCCAAGGACACTTTCCATTTGGAGACGGACTCGTGGTACAGTTACACGACGGCAATCTCCACGTGGAGGTACTCCGAGTACACCTCCACCTTGTGTTCCCATACCTCGAGGTCCTGGAACTGTTCCACCAACCGTCCATTATGACAGCTTGGAGCCTTAACCCGTCCATATATTTTTGGTTGGCCTCCATGAAGTTCTGTGTAGGCCTCTCCAGTTGGGCCTGAAAAGCCCATGCCACTTCGGACTCCTCCCGGGGGGCTGGAGGAGGAAGGGCTGTGGTGGTGGTGTTTCTGACGGGTCTTCCACCTTTCCTGCATGGGCAGTTCCACCTGGGAGTCATTGCTGCCACTACACCTTCCAGCCCAGGAATGACCATGTGCCACCTTAATTTTGTGGACATTTTCTATGTGGCACTATCAGCCCAGATGTGGTCCCCTGCGGCTCTCTTTTTATTTTTTGTCACAGATCTAAAGAACATAAAAATATAGGAAAATAAGAAGTGCCATGCTGTGTCTGACCAATGGTCTGTCAAGCCCTGACTGCATTCTGTCTCCACAAGTGGGTGGGTAGCCAATCTCTCTCTGCAGGGGACTTCCGAACACGTCATAGGGCAATCCATTCCCTGTTGTTCCAGCCCCTGTGCCTTACCTTGCACTGAGAAATTCCGCCTTTTGCATATCATAGTACCATCAGGCCCCAGACCTCATTGGCATGATTTCTGGCGGCTCCTGCGGCTGCAACCTCCGTTGGGATGGTGTTTTGGGTCTGGCATCAGCGGCGGCATCATCATCACCCTCTCTGAAACAGGAACACATAAACACCACCTAAATAATATAATTAATTTATGTTGATGCCTCAAGTCCTTCCAAGAGCAACTAAAGACCCTGACCCTGCAAGAGCTCCCCCCCCCTCTGTCTCTCTGGCAGACCCATACCTAAGATACGTGTAAATCCTGCCCATCCGCTGATGCCCACTGTTTGTTTCTGTTTCTGTTTCTGTTTCTGTTTCTGTTTCTGCCTGACTGTCCACCACCCACTCACCCGCACACCAATAAACACAAATACATTTTACAAACCTGGCAGCAGTAGCACCTCCTGTGCCCTCTTCCTCCTCTAGCAGGGAATCAACCTCCACCACCTCTGATGGTCCAGGCTGAGCCTCTTCCTCCTACAGCTTCACCTTGCTCATCTTAATTTTTCTTTTTCCATCCATTCCAACCAACCACACACACAGTCAAACCACACACACACAGTCAAACCAAAACCAACCACCTCAACCAAACACACACACGCACGCACTCGAACTACCATTTCCTGCTTCAGGGTTACAGCGTGATCATGGGACCAAATGATACCGATACAGATATCTAACTCCGCCGAACATTCGCCTGAACCGAACGTCACCGAACCGAACAACCGAATCTGAACTCGGTTCCCTGACCGAATGACTGAACATCTGAACCGCTTTCTTTTTTCACATCCCTAAATGAAATTTTTTAAAAAATAAAATTGTTTTTGTTGTTATAATAATGAAAATGACAAATAATAATGAAAACCAATTTTTGTTTTTGAAATAATGTGGAAAAACTGAAAAATATATTTCTGACTATAACGTTTTTGTTTCTTACTTAATTCTTATTAAATTTTGGGATATTATACCATAAATGGAGGTCATTAAGTGTACCATATTTTGAAAAGATTGGATAAAGGGAACCGATTTTAGAAGCAATTGAATGTTGTGCTCTTAAGAAAAGCTCAATACACATTCCTGGATACATGTTTTTAATAATCCATCCAATTTTCATAAAACCTTGTAAGATTATGTCCTTCTACTAGTGTACCAATCCTTACAAATTTCAAAAAGATTGGATACAGTGTCCTGATGTTATAAACTATTAATTTGAAAAAACATTTCCAGCTGTAACATTTTTATATTCCATCCTGATTACAAGAAATTTAGCAGATATTTATCACACATATTCCCTGTCATCTCTGCCAGACTACAGGACAATGTGATAAAGGTACTCAATTTTATAAGCAATTGATATCATTCCCTTGAAGACCATTATTCAGAAAAATAGTAGCACATGCAGTGCCAGTCAGAGGCAAGCACCTGGTATGGCAGAGGGAGCGAGGCTATAGGAGGGAGTATGGGGAGCAACCCAAAAGACTAAAAAACACATTCACTGGCCAATTACTGCATGCTTCCAGCTTTACATGACCAATCGGTGGTGGCGTCGAGATGGGCACAGGGGGCGGCCCTCATGCAGGCATGGAAGGGATGTAACTGGGACTTTGGGGATAGCATCCCAGCAATCAGGAGACATAGGGTAATTTCAGACATGCAGGGCCCGAAGGCCCAAAACGCTAAACCCCGGATCCTTGTCAGTGATGTCCTTTAGACATGCAGGCTTCCATCATGCTGTGGAATCTCGGAGGGGGCGGGGTCATGCACCGCAATATGTGGCCACATGGCTCCAACCCCCACGCTCTACCAAATTTTATGTACACCGGCTGGACTACAAAGATGTTACAGTCAGACATAAATTTATAATGTTATTGCTTATACCACCAGCACTCTTTATCAAATCCTTCTGAAAATTGGCATAGATAGTAAACATAGGAAGGGGTATATGCAAAGAAGTTACAGCCAGGAATGTATATGCATATTTTTTTAAAATAGCATACTTCAACTACTTCTAAAATAGGATTTCTTCATTCAATTGTTCTGAAATTTTATATTCTAACTACTTCCATTGAAGGTATAAACCCTCCCATTTTCATATAAATATAATGTAAAACAAAAAGCTTACAGCCAAAAATGTGTTTTCAATTGAAACCAAGGGAAAACAAAAATGGGGGAAAAATTTGATATTTATAAAAAAGAAAAATGAAAATGCAATTGACATGGGTCCCTGTCAGCCGCCGCGGCCGTTACCCCGTGCGGCGTCCGCCCTCCTCGGCCCCAGGCCCCGCCCCCGGCAGTTCCCCAGCGCCGCAAACCTCGGCGCGACGTTCGGGGCCGCAGGCACAGGCGGAAGCCTACCCCGACGCTGCAGTTCCCGCCCCCGGCAGCCCGTTGCCAAGGGCTACACCTTTTCGGCGTCCAGAAACGCCGACAGCAACAAAGGCCACGCCCGACGAGGCAGGGCCCCGCCCACCGCTGCGCCGCTCAGCACGCTTGCGGGGGCGTGCGGAGGGCGGGGCTGCTCCTATTTAAACCGGCTGTTGCAGTAGCTCTGAGCCGGTGAACAGAGCTCAGCCTGGATGTACTAGCCCCCTCCCTGCTGCCTGAAAGCTAAGTCTTACGAGTGTTTCCTTGGTGTTATTGTTTTCCTTGTTGCCCCCTTGTCTCCTCCCTTGTAGTGTGTACCTCGTGATTGTGTCAGTAGCTAAAATATTTGTGTTGATTGAAGACCCTACCCCTGTCTCCCTCTGAGAGAGTGTGCAGAGTGAAGGGGCCTGCGGGTCTGGCGTTTCTGCCCCTCCCTGGGCCCTTCCCCTTCCGCCCCCTTGTGGCTGTGTGCGAGTCCTTGCCTTCCTGCCTCTTGAATCCCTGGGTCCTTGCCTTGTCCCCCTTGCACCAGCCCTCACTGTTGCCTCCCGTCCCTGGAAGTGTGAATGTTGGGTGCGTAATAGAAAGCTCTGTGCCCAATGATGATAGGGGCCTAAGTTCCAGGTGCGCAAGCCCAAGGAACGGCCCACATACTATCCTGACGGGCCTCCGGGACCCCCTTCGAGTNGCTAACATGGCACGGAAGTTAAGGCGGGATCCTTAACTTGTGATTTCCATGCTTTTTAGTGCATGATTGAATTTGCAAGTGTCTTAACTCTTCTTGTAAACTGGAGGTTTTTTGATCATGGAATCTATACTATGGACAGGGGGAGACAGATCGGGGAAGGGGAAATGAAAAAAAAAATATAGGGTACATCTATATAATCTCCATCTATATTATCTATATCTGTAATATGTATCTATCTAATCTATATACCTATACCTCTATATATGTACAGGGGGAGACAGACATGGGAAGGGAAAAGATAAAATAAAGGGTATAAGGAAAGGTAAGGTATAACATTAAGGGCTGGAGAGGGATTTAGTACAAGCACCTTAATCCCCCTAACTACATATGGGCTGTTGATGACCACGAGGTTAAATCTTTTATATATTTAGGAGTTACATATAGTACTTCAGGAGTATGGTCTTTCCATATAAAAAAATCTAGCCTCCAAGGTCAATTGCTCCTTATCAGGGATTTTTCAATTCTTTAGGTCTTCTGCCAAGTCTATCATACCTTCAGTTATTAAAAACTTTAAAGCCAGGCCTCTGGACCAAATGATATATGCAGCAAAGCTATGATTCTATTCATTTAGCAACAATCTTGAAGCTGTTCAAAATATTTTTTAATCAGAATCTTATGTTTACCAAATTCTACTCCTGGGTCTATGAATCAAACAGCAGTATTAGGGCTGTTTCCCATAGCCTCCAGGTTTCTATTGTACTGCTTAAATACTGGGCCAAGATAAGTAAATTGGACTCATCTCGATTACCCTACCTTTGTTCAATGGAACAGGCTGGCCACACTGGGAGTAAGAAATATCTGTAGCTAAAATCAATCTGCTCTTTACTATCAAAACTTGGATTTTCTGTACCCTACTTTGCATTAATCTCATCAGCACTCTTTGTCAACTTAATTAAGCAAAGGGTGCTGGATATAGCTTGCCAGGAAGACATTGCTAATAACTCTGCACTGATGATGGCTCCTTGGTTCCCAATCCTCAAGATGTCTTTTATTATCGAACCTTATTTAGAGCAAATCTCTAATATACATTTGGCAGAACCTTTATTCTGCTACAGTTCCAATTGTCTGACTCTGCTATTTTAAGAAGACATTTTGTTGGGATCCCTTACGCTCACTGCTTAGGCCCTCATGATTTGTGTGAGGTGGAGGACTTTGTTTATGTCCTTTTCACCTGCCCCTTCTACCAGGAATTAAGATTGAAATGGATTACCCCTTTGTTAGCAGGGAAAGATTTCCTTTCCACAGTACAAAAACTGGAAATCATATTAGTATAAAAAAGATTTGCGGGTTATGGAAGCAACAGCTACATTTGCTTTTTTTAGTTTTCCATCTGCAGAAGTTATCTTTTTCAAATGACATTGACGTTTGATGTTTGCTATTTAATATCTGTATTTGTGTTTTAATTGTACGAAAGGCTAATCGCTGAATAAACTGATTGCTGGGGGGGGGGGGGATAGCATCTTTTCTTCATCAAGCAGCATTAGTGGTTCAAGAGTGGCCATCTTGTTCATAAACACATTCCTTTTGCGCTACCTGACAAAGCAAATGACAGAAGGTCTTGTTTTCACTATTGCAGAGAGTGTAAACAATTGTAATGGACCACATTCTCAGCTGCTATAAATTGGCATGACTCCACTGACTGTAAGGCATGCTGCACCAGCTAGAGGTCCGGCCCTAAGGACTCTTGTAAAAATTCAATGCCTCGTAAAAGAACAATTTGAACTTTTCTAAATAACCTTAGGGTGTATCTCAGAGTTTAAAACTAGAACAAACAAACAAATAAACTCTATAAAACCAATTTCACCACAACATTATATAGAAGGGGGAAAAATAGGGAAAGTGTTCTTGGCTCCTTTTTTCTTTTCTCCCCCTTTTAAATTTGGCATATTCCAATCCAGGTTTCTGATATTACACATTTAATTCAACTTTTCATAATCCTTACACAAGAAATCATTCCCATCCTGTTTCTAAGCAATGATGACCCTCTGGCACTGGCTGAATTATGTGGTCAGGTCATGCACTGTCTTCTATTAAACTGTCTGGTTTGCATGACTCTTGTCTTATAAATTATTCCTTTTTGCTTGAATAACCTAATGATTCTTCTCGCGATAAAACAGGGAATGTTTTAAAAGCATTATTTAGCTAACTAAAATTTCTTTACTGAAAGAAAGGCAGTGGCCGTGGCATCTCCCATCACTGATGGGGTTTGACCCTCAATGGTCTCCCAGGTTCATAGCCTGGTGGTGCTCCTTGATTCACAGCTCTGCCTGGATACTCAGGTTGGGGCTGTGGCTAGGAGCAGTTTTCTCCAGTTACATCTGGTGTGGTGACTTCGGCCGTATGCCTCAAGCTCGGACCTGGCCACTCTCATCCATGCTTTCATCACCTTAAGACTGTACTATTGTAATGTGCTCTATGTGGGGCTACCCATGGTGATGGGTCTGAGACTGCAGCCGGTGCAGAATGCGGTGGCCTATCTTATAGGGATGGGTCCCCGGGAGCACATTACACCTGTGCTTTGCTCTCTGCACTGACTGCCTATAGTCTTCTGGGCCAGATTGAAGGCGTTAGTGCTTACCTATAAATCCCTAAATGGCCTGGGCCCCACATATCTGCAGAACCACCTCACTCCCCAGGCTCTGGAACGGCCGCTGCGGTCTTCTGGGAGCATCCTGCTTGAGGTCCCCTACGTATATTGGGGGAGCTACAATGGAGAGGGCATTCTTGGCAGCTGTGGTGCGCTATGGAATGCCCTACCTGTGAGGCCCGGATGTCCTCGACCCTCTTTTCTTTTAGCAGGCATTGTAAGACCTGGCTGTTCCACCAGGCATTTGGCGGGGGAGATGGGTAAGGGTGGATGGATTGGGTTAGGGTGGAAGGGGTGGAGGATGGAGGAGGATTAGGGAGGGGGTAATGTTTTGTTATATTGGTGTGTTCCACCTTTGATTTTTTTATTGTATTTTTGTATGTAATATATATTTTATTATGATACTTGTTAGCTGCGCTGAACTGTTTTTGACAGGAGAGGGCAGGATATAAATAGCTGAAATAAAATAAAAGTAAATAAATATATAGGTATCATCTTTAGAACCAATTAATAAAATAACTATATCTTTATGCATTTTAAACTTGCTCTGCCATAAAACCACAACATTTTGACATAATTTGACAGTAGCATTTAACTTTAAAAAGGGAGAGTATGACAAAATAAGAAATTAGTTAAAAAGAAACTAAAAAGCCCAGTTGCAAGGGCTACAAGTTTGCAAGAGGCGTAGAGGCTGTTTAAAAGCACCCTTCTTGAAACCCAGATTAAATGCATCCCACAAGTTAAGAAAGGAAGCAGGAAGACAAAACATCTTCCACTGTGGCTATTTGGTCAAAAAGGCATCCTTTAAGAAATGGAAGGCTAGTCCCAATTAAAATAATATGAAAAAGCATAAACACTAGCAGCGTAAATGTAAAGTGCTAATAAGGCAGGCCAAGAGGGATTTTGAAGGGAGGCTTTCTAAAGAGGCAAAAACAAGCAACAAAAACTTTTTCAAATACATCACAAGCAAGAAGTCTTCTAGAGAGTCAGTTCTAAAAAAAATGTACTTATTTAATTAATTAAAAGATTTATACCCTGCCCCTTCTCCCAGGCAGCCCGGGGCGGCTAACAAAGGTTTTTTTCAGATGTTACGAGATCACAGTCAACCACAGCGAACCACGGTCAATCCCACAGCAGGGCCAAAGCACCCTGAATGTCTGTTTTGTGGGCGCTAGATGTTCACCACAGTCAATAGCCACCAGGGGTCAAAATCAACCACGCTTCCAGAGCCCCGGCACGGAACATCTCCGAAAGCGTGGTCACAGCGATTCCCAATGGGAAACAAAAAAAGGTAACGTCTGGATGGCAACCACCAGCTGGAATCAAGCAAAATAATTCTCAGCCGGGGACAAAGCATGCAGCGTCGTTGCTAGGCAGCCAGCAACAACACAGGCCAGGGAGGGAGATTTAAAGGGCACACAGAAGCAGGGGGACATTGCGGAATGGAGCAAAGTGGAAGGGAGAAGAGAGCGGTGGGAGAGAGAGCAGGGCAGGA
Source organism: Sphenodon punctatus (assembly GCA_003113815.1). Taxonomy (NCBI): domain Eukaryota; kingdom Metazoa; phylum Chordata; class Lepidosauria; order Sphenodontia; family Sphenodontidae; genus Sphenodon; species Sphenodon punctatus. The sequence continues at coordinate 3,503,010 of QEPC01002494.1, forward strand.
GAAGGAGGAGGAGACGGAGGAGGAGGAGGAGGAGGTGGTGGTGTAGGTGGAGGAGAAGGTGGTCGTGCAGCACCTGGAGGCGGTGGAGGGAAAGCAGCAGAAGCAGCAGCTGGGTTGGGCCAAAATGATGCCTGCTGCCAGCCTGGGGGACGAGGCACCCCAGAAATGGGTAAGGGGACTGATGAGGGGGGCCAGCAGTGCACGAGCTCCAAGGTGGGTGGGCAGGTGGGCAGGGAGGGAACGGGGAGGGACATGGGGCCAACCTGGTAAACTGGTAACCAACCTCCCCCTCATGACCCGCAGACACGGAAATGGGCCCGGGAGCCCGAGCCCCTGGAGGAGATGGCCGGAGGGCAGGTGGAGGAAGAGGAGCAGGACGGGGAAGACCGCGACCTAGAGGGCACCTGTGGGAGATGGCCATACCGTCGAGGGGGTCAATGGGGGCATGGGGAAACCCAGGACTTCATCCAGATCTGGGGGACCCTGGAGCACCAGCTGGAGCTGGAGTCATTCCAATGGAACGAACACATCTTCAAGGAGATTGTGCGGGAAATGGAGGTGGCAGGACATCACAGGACAGTCCAGGTGGCCCACTAGGCTCCTCTAGCACTGCTTGAAGGCCCCGAATGCCCTCTTGACCATGGTCCTGCTTGCACACAGGTGAGTATTGAAGGGCACCTCCACAGGGTTCCTGGTGAACGGGTACGCCTTCATCAGCCAGCGGGTAAGTGGGTAGGCTAGATCTCCCAGGATGCAGGGGGGCATCATCACTCCCTCGATCTGGGTCATCCCCATGTCCGCGAAGTCTCCACAGTGCATCCGGGCATAGAAGGGAGAGATGGTCATGATCCGGGCATCATGGCTGCTACCAGAGTGGCCCATGTAAATGCCTATGAACCAACCCCAGTGGTTCACGACTGCCTGCAGCTGCAGGGAGTGGTACCCGTGTCGGTTGACATATTCTGATGCCTCCCCAGTGGATGGGTGCAGGATCTCTATGTGGGTGCTGTCCACGGATTCCATGCAGTTGGGGAATCTACCTGCCACGAAGTCAGCCATCACGGCCTCCTAGTCCACCAGCTGGATCGCTCAGTCCAGGAGCATACCCTCCACCGCCTTGCAGTCGTCTCACAGAATCCCAGCGATGGTGCTCACCCCAACACCGAAGTGCTGCAAGATGGAGCAGCAGGAGTCCAGTGTTGCAAGGGCCCAGACCCCAATGGCAACCCGCTGGACCATGGGTATGGGGGCCCACATGGGGGTGGCCTGCCACTCCAGCCAGGGCGTTAACAGCTCCATGAGGCAAAAGGAGGGTGCACCTGTCCGTCCAAAAGTGCACTCTCCAGGCGGCCTCGTCCCATTGGGCTGGTGCCTTGGCCCACCAATCCTGTGCCCACTCCTTGACCCATACATGCTGGTCAATGGGCATTGCGAGTAGGGCAGCTCTCCCCATGATCTCCCTCCACCACTGGAACTGCCTGGCCACATCGCGGAGCGCCGCAGCCCAGCCCCGGGCATGTAGGAGGACCTGTTGGGCCGCCCCAGACACCTGCTGGGCCCTGAGGCAAGCCAGGGAGCGTCTGCGCCTGTGGTGGGTTCTCTGGGCTCTGGCAGTGCTCCTGGCTATGTACACGTGCAGCCGGGTGACAAGGTGCACCTCAGTGGTCTGGATGTGCAGGAGGTCTGTGTGGGAGTGGTACCATTCCGCGCACACAGATAGGGACATTCCGCAGGCGCCCAACTGGCCCAGCTCCATGATGACCGGCACCCCAGGTGGGTTGGGGCCGCACCTGTTGTAGGTTTGTCTTAGTGGTGCCCCGCCCCCTGGTTGCGCCTTGCCAACCGGGTTCAGGGTCCAGGGTTGCTCTGGCCGCCCCCCTGACCGGCGGGTCCAGCTCCTACACAATGAACAGGCCAAGGAGGCCACGGGCAGCCCCAGGCATGCACATGCCTTCCCGGAAGGGGGCATGGTGCTTGGTTATGCTCTCAGCCGGGCGTGTGTGGGCATCAGCTGCATTCCTGCTGTCATCACCTCCCACCTCTCTGTGTTGGCTGCCTGCTGTCCTGAGTGCCCTGATTAGTGTGTAGGCTGCCCAGACTGTGTGCTCTGTTCCAGCAGCTGGGCTGGGTCTGCACCCCATGCCTCATTCTGTATCAGTACAATGTTGCAGTCTGTGGCCTTATCGATTGGCCTTGGAGCTGCCCGGCTTCCTCTCCCATCCCTGCAGGGATTGTGGGTCCCCCCTTTCATTGTGTATAGTATCAGGCACTTGCTGGACCATAGCTGGCCGTGGCTCACAGGCCCCAGCACCCCAGGTGTCCCACGTAGCTGGACCTTCCAAGAGACCATGGCCCTGTGAGACCTGTGGCATTCCCTGGCCATGCAATTGCTCCTGAGCTGTCCAAACAGCCTCATTGGTGCCTACGAGAGTATGAGCTCTGGACTGTGGTACTATGTCCATGTGGCGAGCTCCCACGATTACCGGCTGCATGTGGAGGCGCTGGGCCTGTGTCCCTTTCCTGATGGGTGCATCCCGCAGATAACATGCTTGCATGTGGGGTGGTCGGTGGCGAAAACCGTGTCCACCCTCTCTGTGTGCAGCCTGTCTGGCTACATGGCCTGCCTGTCAGAGGGGGGCCCTGCCCTGGCTGTGTCCTTCTTTGTCTGTGTTCATGGGGCCCGAGGTTACCAGCGCTCCTGCGGGGTGATCTATCACTGCCTGTTGGAGTTGGGTCACCTTCCGTGGCCACTACCTGCAGAATATGCCTTGTCAGAGCCCTCTCAAGCAGAGGTGGTGGCGCTGGCTGGTGTGTGGTCCTGATCCGATGTGCAGGTGGGACTCTCTGCCTAGGATCCCTTTGAGACTTACTACCTGGTTGCCCACCACATGTCTGAGCTGGGCTTCCATCAGGGCATGCTTCAGTGGCCGCATTTCATGCACCTGGCAGGCCACCCAGCCCCTTCGTGGCCCCCTGCAGCTGGCTGTGAGGGCCCCTCTGCCTTCTGGGACCTGGATACTGACCATGGTGTGTGCTCCTGCCTCTGCCCTGGTGCGGTGGGTCGCTGCCCCTTCCCTCCCTGCTGTTCATGGCTCGCTGCTGTGCTGGCTTTTTCTTGGGGTTCCGCTGTCCCTGCCTGTGACTCTGGGCCCCTTCCGTGCCCCCCCCAACTCTGCAACAGGTGTTCCCCTCCGTGACTGCCTTCTCCTGTGGCTGTATCCTGAACTGTGTGC
>QEPC01002494.1:3519428-3537645 GCA_003113815.1 Sphenodon punctatus
GGTCCTGGGGCTGGAGTGGCTGTTTCTTGATGAGGTGGAATGACATCGCCTCTGTGCGAGGAATGATGGCCCGACCCATGATGGTGGGTCCTGGGGATAGAGTGGCAGCTTCTAGTTATTGTCCACAGCCCTCCCTGCCTGTAACTTTGCCCCAGAACCCTGACATCACATCCTGGGGATGGAGTGGCTGTTTCTTGGTGCGGTGGAAAGACATTGCCTCTGTGCGAGGAATTATGGCCCCAGAGCCATGATGGTGGGTCCTGGGGCTAGAGTGGCAGCTTCTAGATATTGGCCAAAGCCCTCCCTGCCAGTAACATAGACCCCAGAACCCTGATGGTGGGTCCTGGGGCCAGAGTGGCTGTTTATTTTTTTATATATATCTATCTCTACACTAAATCTAACTTCTATTAAGTATTCTAAAACCTATTGAACTAAAAAGCATATTCTAATAATTAACTACAAGGTCCTTGTTCTACAAACACACTGTATCTCTATCTATCTCTATAACTAAACTAGCTAGTATGTATATCTATCTACTATCTATCTAATAACTATCTATCTATCTATGCAATATTAGACAGGGGGAAACACAAAGAACACAGGGATGGGTACAAAACTGAAATGAAAATCAATCTAGTAATAATCCTTTTCTAAAAAAATAGAAAGGTTAAAACAGGGGAGGGAATCAAGGATGGAATAAGAGGGAGAGGGAAAGGATTCAATGGAGGAGGGAGACAGGAAGGAAGATTGAACATACAGGGAACACTGGGAGGGGTAAAAAATAACCCTAAATCTATCTTATCTAATCTAAATAAATGATAATATGAAGGTAAATGGGTTGGATGGGTGAAATAGGAAGTGGATGGCAATGAATTAGGAATCGGAAGGAACAAAAACTGCTCTTCAGGAACAGTGACTAGCTCAGAAGGTGTTGGAAAGCGGAATGCAATCAGTTTTGTTTCTTGATGTGCCTGCCTCACTGCAAGCCCCATTGGTTCCATGCAGCCTAGCCCGTGGCCAATCGCAGACTGCGAAGCCAGTGGTCTGGGGTGAAAACGGATTGTGATTGGGTAGGCTGGCTGCTACTCCAAGCATCTCCACCCCTGGTGCTTTGAAGTCTGCTCCTCATCTGACTCCCCCTCCCTGTCACATTTTGCCTTCCAGTAACACGTTTTTGGCACCCGAACTCACCCAAACGCGATCCGAACTGACTGAACTGTTCAGTCATTTCGACATTCGCAATCTAGTTCGGTTCAGTCAGTTCTTGTTCAGATTCAGATTCAGATTCAGATTCAGATTCAGATTCGGATTCGGATTCGGATTCGGATTCGGATTCGGATTCGAATTCGTTCATCCAAACAGACCGAGTTCGTGCCAAACTCCAAACTTCCGAACTGCATTTTCCCATCCCTACCCAGCAAAGCTAGCACTGCTACAAGAACAGAAATCAGAAATACAAAATTTGCTTCCACCTTCCACATCCCTAATTAATTCTCACTCATCCTCTTTTTCTGTCTACACACCTCCCTGTCTCCTTGATAATTACTCAGGCCATGGCTGTCAATAACAAGCAGACATGGCTGGTGGCCATGGCAATCCCCACTCTGCGACTGGGTTGGCACAGAAACAAATGTGCCTACCCAGTTCAGCCTGCAATGGTATGCCTGAGGGCCCTTGGGCCCAGACTGTGGGCCAGGTTCCTTGAGGGCCTATGTTTCCATTCTAGCCACCTACCCCACTGAGGTCTGTATGAGGTCCACAGATTGTGGCCTGGAAACAGACAACCAGGTGAGGTTCTGTCCTAGGCAGGTTGTAGCAGCTGAACTGGGTCAGCACCATATTTATTATGATGCCAAATCAACACTGAGTGATCTGCAACCCTTCTGATCTCCATTGCCTGCTTTACTGTGCTGTATGAGCTGCAGCTAGAACAAAGCAGAGTTTGGTCTTTGTCAGCATGGTGGTGATCTCAGGTGCAGGGGAAGGAAAAAATATGATATTTTTAATTGGGATCAGTACATTTCTGGCTGCGACTTTTGTGACTATTCCAGATGCATTAGGACTAACTACCCATCCCCCTGGTTTGATGAAACATACAAAAATTATTTGCTTTGTGAAGCTATGGAGATCTATGAGAAATTTTGGGGGTTGACAGTGGTCTGTTTGTCCAAAGCATCTAAAAACTACTGCCTTAGAGTTTTGGAGAGGCTCTCTATCCCTTCCAACATATTACTATATCACTTAAAAATTAGTCTTTTAGGGATGAAAGCAGCATCTAATTTGCTGCTTGTGAGAAATTTCACCGTATTTGGAACCAGGATTGGTTTCCCAACCATTTCCCGACTTCAGTGCATTTTTCTCGATTCTCAAAATACTGTGAGATACTGTCTCAATTTACCAACTTTCATAGGGTTAGGGTTCAATCCTCTGGCCTGTGTAAGCTGCCCACAGGTACAATACTTGCCAGAATTCAGGTGCTCAAGCAGGCAGGCAGGCTCCTGTTCCATCCTCCAGGCTGCAGGTTGTGTGGGTTCGGGGGGCTACATTGGCCCGGGTTGCTCCTTTGTCCCATGCAGCTTGCTGCACATGTGGCATGCATGCACAGCTGAGTGCCTGCATTCTGGCTGTACAGCACGAGTAGGGTGCATTGTATGTGAGCCAGAGGATTGCACACATACGATTAACCTAACCACATACCATGTATCATTCATTTATCACCTACTTCATTGTTGAGGATACCATTTTAATTCCAAGTTTGTTGTTTCCTTATTTCTGAGCCAATCACTGTGCAAATAGCCCACTCCTTAACCTCCACTCCAGTGACTCCAATTGGAATTGTTGTTTTATGCTTTTTCCTTTGCTTTGACCAATCTACAACTGGATTGCAGATTAGTAAAGAAATCTGCATACCAGCGAGTGAGTGACAAGGAAGTACAAGAGAAAATGGAGTACAAGAAATGTGGTATTGCTTCATTACAGCTCATAGGGGATAACTCACAGGATTTCAGATCCTCTCAGGATTTGACATGGATAGCAAAGTGGTAACCCGGATCATGGTAAGTGGAAAGTTAGTAAATCAAGAAACAAAATGTCATTATTATAGGGGTGGGACTCTTGGAAGAAATTTGGATTCGTATTTTTCAGTTTCTATTCTTTAGTGACTTCGGATCTCGATTTGGATTCAGATTTTTTCAAATACAGATTTTTTTTGCATGAATTTTCCCCCATTTAATTCAATGGAAACAAACTGCAATGTTAAACATCTGAATAATAAAAAATCAATGAAAAAGATCCGAATCACTCTAAACCAAAAAAGATCAGAAGTTTCAGATAGAAAATTAGCCATTTGGGGGGGGTCATTTGGTTCTATCTGAATCCGAAATTCCCATCACTAGTCATTACCAAGTATTGAGAGGTTCTCAATTTGACTGAGACGGTATCAGGAACGAGAATTTTGACAAGATTTCTTGTTTTGGCGAAATCTCATTTTTGTCCTCTTCTTTAAAAAGTGAAAAGTAGGGGAAAGTGACAGCTGCACATTAATCAGTATGAAGCAACATCTTATCATGCAATTCTGCTGAGGCTCTGGGATGTAGAAAGTGTCTTTATAGTTTGAACTAAAGTCACCTCCCATTATCTGCCATACATCCTCTTGTAAACTTTCAAGAGCATGGCTGCCATGCAAGAACTAATTGACAAGCATGTATTGCATGCAAAGCACATCCTGAAGGGCTACCATGTTTGGAAGTTTTGTCCCCATTATCTGATACATTGAACTCTGAAGTCTGAAGAACCTTAGCTTTAAATCTTTCCTTTCCTCAAAATGGAGGACATAGTTTGAAAAACAGCCTTTTTGAAACATTTAATGGATGTGTTTCATGTCTCCTGGTGGCAATCTGTTTGTTGTAGCTAGCAGACTGGAACACTTCCTAATGAACAGTGACTGGCATGTATTTCACCATCTGATCACTGGTCAACACAGCTGATGTGATATAAATATGCCCCCTTCATTGTGTTTACCATCACAAATTACTCTTTTTTGCATAGCTTTGCGAGGCTGCCAAACTGAACTTTATAGAATAATGTACCAAAGATTATCAGCTGCTGCACACAATTTTATGATTACTATGAAGGAAAACATTTAGCACATTTTATAGTGACATCTGTTCACACATCTCTGCATTTCTATATTAATTATTCTTGGTCTGTGTGGATAGGATATTCCTGATTAATACCAGTTCATAGTTAGTTGAACTCCTCATGCCTACCAGTATGTTAAAATAACACTAAGAACAACTTGGAAAGCTCTTACATATGGCAAATCATAAGTGGAAGATACTTCCACTGCATTCACATGATCCTTTTCTCCTGGTTCTTTAACTACCTGCGCGAGAGTGCTATTGCACTTTATCATCCTTTATCATCATTCACATGTGCTGGCAAATCTCCCTTCCATGCATTAAATCTTGCCACACATTATCCCCTACAAGCTGATGATGATCCTGTCATTCTCTGTGGCTGTTATCTCCTCATGAGTTGCAAGGCATTTGTCACATGGAGGACACAGAGATAGATATCGAAAGCAGCAGCAGCAGCCTTGAACCAGCACACTATGATCTTTGTGCACTGGGAATGATGGCTGGAAAAAAAAATGACTTGAGGTGAGACTGCGTGTGACGTACGTCCACCCAGAATATCCTGCAAAACGTGTCTATGATGGTGGAGGAATAAGAGAGGGCAATAAATGTTCAGCAATTCATGGGAGGGACTTAACGTTCTTTCTTTCTTTCTTTCTTTCTTTCTTTCTTTCTTTCTTTCTTTCTTTCTTTGGCTGCGTTCTCACCTGCAGTGGCGGTGGTGGTGGTGGTAGCGGGAGGGGCGAGGGAAGATGCAGCAGCACCGAGAAGCCGGCCGACGGGAAAAGGGCCGGTGCTAATGGGGATCTGCCGCATTAGAATTTTGCGCCCTGACATGCACAAGAGAAGCCACAGTAGATCCCCGTTCACACTGGCTCTTTTCCCGCTGGCCGGCTCCTCCGGGCTGCTGCATCTTCCCTAGTCTCTCCCGCTGTCGCCACCACCGCTGCAGGTGAGAATACAGCCTTTCTTTCTTTCTTTCTTTCTTTCTTTCTTTCTTTCTTTCTTTCTTTCTTTCTTTCTTTCTTTCTTCAAACTTCTATCCTCCCCTTCCCCTAAGACTCAGAGTAGCTTACATAAAACACACAAAATAGAAATACAATAAAACTCCCTTTAAAATCTTCATTAACAGAAAAAACTTAACCCCAACCCTAACCTCCCACTTCTAACCCCACCTGCCAAATTCTTTTAACTGATTGTTAAACCTCAGTTTGCAGCTCGTCACCTGCGGGTGATTTAGGACTTGCTTGCACAGGATCTTGCAAGCTAAGTCATTTACATGAGAAATAAAAATGCAAGGAAAGCAATTTGTGCTGTGTTTTATGTCTCGTGTGAAGGAAGCCTTTGAATTTTCGCATCTTGAACAGAAACACTTGGTAATTCCAAAAAGAGATAAGGAGAATTTTCATTGTTACTACTTCACAGAAAACCTATGCATTTGAAATTAACTTTCTTTGTTATCCTCTCTCACCAAGTCAAACCTGTAATGCAGTACTGCAGAACCTATAGTGGGATTTAGTGAAAAGCTACAACTTGAAGAAGAATTGTTACAGGTATGAAATTTAGGCCACTTAGTCAGGGGGTGGTGGGACTAGTGTAAACCAAGATCATGGTAGAAGTCATCACGGGAAGCTCCACTCATGTGCAGGGGGAGGGGGTTAGCCCATTTCTAGCATCATGTACCCCATGAATGCTGTAAGGGACATCAGACCAGAAATGGGCTATCACCCACACACACACACACACACAAATGGAGCTTCCCGCGATGGCCCCTGCTACGATCTCGGCTCCTGGATTTCCCTCCCGACTCATATGCAAGCAGCCTTACTTATATTTCTGAAACCAAGAAAGAAGAAAATAATTTTGTTTCTATCCTCAATTGATGGAATCCTCACCCACTAAAGTTAATGGAGGTTTTGCATTAACTTCAATAGACTCAGGACTATAGGGAGAATTTTGAAATGTTATAACTTCCTCTGCATGTCTCTTTGGGGAGAATGAGGTGATTAAACTACTATTGTGCCTTTTGTTTTTAGTAGTATCTGTTCTGATGGAGAAAACTAAAGTTTGAGAAAATTTTGAAAATTTTCTCAAAGCTATTTTTTAGTCCTGCTTTTAAAAGAATTAGCATTCAATCAATACATTTTATTGTTTAGCCAAAAGCCATAACAAATATAAAAACAGAACAAGTCTGAAGAGAATAAAACTGAACTGAACATAGCGACCCGGGGCAAAAAACATACAAAATGTATGATCACATACATCAATGAGGGTGATCACACAAATCTTAAAAATAGGCAAATGGAGGAACAGATTTTCTACCATCATTTAAACAAAGGCAATTTGGGCCCCATAAGATCATCCATTATTGTAAGTGGGGGGTTGGGGGGGACAGTACCTGCTGTCTGATCCGCGTTACCGCCAGCAAAAGCTAGCCACAGCCCTTGCTGTTTCAGAATCAATTGGATTCAAGAGTCTCCGCAAACCACAGCCCAGAGTTCCATCACCCAAGAGAAGATCCCCCAGATACTTATGTCTAGGTCCAACTAAGGAGGGGCAATGACTAATTATATGTTCAGGCGTGTCCCCCTCCCCCAGGTGGCACAAGGGACATAGTCGCTGATCGTATGGGGTGCCTGCATATCGACCCTCCAAGATCGCTGATGGGAAGACATTCGCCCACATTTTAAAGAAGGCTGCACGTTTATTAGCATCCTGCCACACAAAAAGGTAGTAAGAGCCAGGTAAAAGAGGATTGTATGGTATAAAAACTGACGCCACCCTCTTCACAGCCATAAGAGCATCCTCCGTTTGGAGGGACTGATCCCACAGCCGTCTTTTGATTAATTCCTTGGCCGCCTCCATCCCAAGGTATCCCAAATGCTCTGGTGAAAATCCTAGCTTAAATATTTCCTGCTTTACCGATTCCTTCCAATTATCCCCAAGGCCTGATGAGAGAGTCAAAGCCAACAGAGTACCTTTAGGGGAAGAAGGAAAGAGGACCACCCTGGCCCAATAAATAAGTATTGCTTGCAAGGCATGAGTTCTAAGTGGCAGGCAAGAAGCTTCTGTCCTAAGTATCACCTGGGATGTTCTTCTTGGGGCACCCAGAATACCCCAAAGGAATTTGTTCTGGAGGCATTCCAACTTGGAAAGGAAAGCCAATTCCCACACCGGGAAGGCATAAAGTAATTGGCCCACCACCCTTGCCCTAAAAAGCCATAGGGCTGGTAGAATCAGCTTCCCCCCCTGCCCGAAAAAAACCTTAATAATTGCTGCCGTGGATTTGCCCACAAGTTCTTGGACAGCATTAAAATGTGCCTTCCATCCCCTACGGGCAGAAAAAACCACCCCCAGATAAGTAAATACATACACATGCTCGATGGAATTATCCCTAATTGACCAGTGATGTAATTTCTGTCTGCCTCCTGCCCCCTACAACCAGCACCTTAGTCTTGGCGAAGTTGATAGCCAGCATCTCAGCCTGGCAATAGTCTCCAAAAATTGTCATTGCTCACCTCAGGCCTACCAAGGTCTGTGAGATCAGTACCGTGTCATCTGCATAAAATAGCAACGGCACCCGGCGTTCACCGATTTTGGGAGCATGTGTGTCAGTTGTTTTCATAAAGCGAATATAATCATTCAGGTAGAGATTGAAGAGGGTAGGGGCTAATAAACATCTTGTCTCACTCCCACTCTTACCAGGACCGTGTCAGAAAGGGCACCCCGCCGGTTCACCCAGACCCGCAAGGAGTTCCCTTTGTGTAGTTTAATCATTAAGCATAACAAACTTGGTTCAATGTCCAATGCATGCAGCTTAATCCAAAGCCATTCTCTGCTTATCAAGTCAAAGGCTGTTTCCAAATCGATAAAGCAAAGATAAAGTTTCCTTTGTGCAGAGGCCAACTTAGCTATCAATGCTGTCAAAACAAAAATATGATCAGTTGTGGCTAATCCTCTCCGGAATCCTGCTTGTTCCAGCTCAATTATCTCCAGCCTCTCCATCCATACCTGGAGCTTGCTCAGCAAAAGCGTAGTATATAATTTGGCCACTATGCAAAGGAGGCTAATCGGCCGATAGTTTCCCGGGATCCTGGGGTCCCCCTTTTTGTAAATAGGGACTATAAGGCTAGAAAGCCAGGAATCCGGGAATCTACCCGTCTCATTGATATAAGAGAACAAGGGAGCTAGTAACCCCGCCCACTGTACTGGGTCTTTCTTCAAAAGCTCGGGTGATATAAAATCCGGGCCTGCGGCCTTGCCATTTTTTAGCTCCCCAATAAGTGAAACCACCTCTTCCACTGAGACTGGGGGACAACTCTGGAACCTATTTGTAGGCAGAATAAGTAACTCAAAATCCCCCACCTTAGGTTTAGAAAAAAGGCTTTCATAGAAGAATTGCCACACCTCTGTGCGTAGCAGAGATACACCATGGTGTCCTCCTTCCTTCTGAGATTGGCAAATTATCACCCAAAATTTCCGTGTATCTTTGTCATTTGCTGCCCTGATAAGAGCAGCCCATGCAGCTTTCTGTGAATCACACAACTTTGATGACAATAAGTTGCGATAATTTTTCCGCACTAAGGACAATTTAAGCCGTACAAATTGACAGGGGTTATGCCTCAGGTCCCTAGCTGCTCGATGAAGTTGAGCCCATGCCTTATGGCAATCAGCATCAAACCAAGTGGGGGAACCGAAGGAAAAGATTTCTCTCCTAATGTGGGAAGCCCTGGTGGTAATGAAAGGCTTCAAAAGTGACAGCAGCTTATCGTACCAATTAATGGTATCTAGTCCCTGCAATACCATACCAGCACGCATAACTGCTGCTGGAGGGGACTCCAGTAATTTAGTAACTGCCCTTTGTAAATCTTCTGACCATTTGACACATTGTAAAGTAGGATTTTCGTCATCCAGAGACTCCGATGGGCCATAATCAGGTGGGAAGCCCCTAGGGCCCTTAATACTCATTATTAAGGGAAGGTGATTGGACAGACCCAGTGGCATGACCTGAAACATCTGCACTAAAGAAAATAGGTGTGGGGGGATTAATAAAAAATCCAGAACACTGGAACCCTGAGAGGAATGAAAGGTAAAATTTCCTTCTAAGTCATCCTCAGTACTCCCATTAATTATAATAAGATCTAACTCACCCATCAATTTCTCCAGGAGAGGTTTCCTAGGGCCTATAACTCTATCCTTTGAATGACGCGGGGGAATGAATAAACAACTGTCCATTGGATCCTCCAGACAAGGCCAAGTCTGGAGTTGAAATCACTTGTAGAATCGTCCAGTCTGGAGTTGAAATCACCTCCCAACAATAAATAAGCATCAGGGAACTGTGTCACGGCCTCACTCACCAAGTCCGTTGACAGTCTCCAAATCTCTGGGAAGTAGTAAGGGAAATATTCAGGTGGAATATTGTCATGGATTTTCAGGCTGAGAATGAGAGGAGGCTGCAACAGGAATGTTCAATCAGGTTTATTCAGATACACAGCTGTGGGACACTCTGGTATTTCTACCAATGGACAACGGCTTTCAGTGGAAAGCTTACTTATATACACAGTGGTAAACAAGCAACCATACGTGGTTCGATCATGCTGGTATTAGATAATCATATTAGATAACCATATTCTTGAAAAGGCAGAAATTGGGTTGCTGATGCAAGCAAGTTCAGTTCCCCTGAATTAGAGATAAGGGGGCCCAAGAGTGCAGTGGGACATCTGTCAGGGAATGTAGCTAACCACAAAACCCACATACACAGGAAACTTCTGTATTGGTGCTAACTATAGCTCATGAAGCTTTAGCAAACCAGCTGTGGCAGACATGCACCTTTCTTGCAAAGCAATAAGCTCTGGTCTAAAAGTTTGGTCGAGGAGCCATATTGGGATTCTTCCATAATATAAACAATACCAATCAATAGTTCCAAACCAGAAGGGAATTGACAGTGAAAAATAATAAAGTTGACCTTAATAGAGTCTACTTGTTGTACCTTTACTAGCAAGCTAGATGCAATGAGTAACACCAGGCCACCACTCGGGCATCCCTGGGAAGTAGAAGGCATAGCATCCAGCCAGAACATATCGAAGCCCCTCCAACTACCCTTAAAGGGGTGTTCTGACAACCAAGTTTCCTGTAAGAGCATGATGTCAAATGGAGCGAGAAATTATAAAATTCCAGATCTAGTTGGTGCGCCCTCCACCCCGAAATATTCCAGGATGTCAAATAAAGGGGTGTGGCCAACCGTGCCTCCTGTCACTGCCCCTGAGGGGGCCTAGGTCGCTCCCTCAGCACTCTGCCTGATACGGGGGGGAGGGGAAAAATAATCGCGGAGACTCTGCTGGAACCGGTATAGGTGTCATGGGCCGATCAGACTGGGTATTCACCACCTGGAGAGAAGAATTTATAACAGATAGAGCTAGAGGGCATTTCCACCTTAAACGCCCTCTTGGACAATACCTGTGAGCCAATCACAGGTCTGCGAGTTGCTTGGGGCCATCCCTCCCGGCCCAGGGCAATCAACCCTAGATAAATGCCCCCCAAAAGTCCTACTAATATGTGTAGAGCTGAAACATTCCACCCACACCTGCGCCTCTACCCTCATACCCCCACCCCCTGAGGACAGCCAGCTAAGAGAATGGGAACAGGAATAGGAAGATAGAGCCACGGGCAACGAGGTGGGAGGGTGAGACTTACTTTTTCTAGCTCTTATTTCACCCAATTGGAGCTGGAGTGACTCCAATCGTTCCAAAAAGCGGGTCTGTAAAACTACTGAAGTTGAAGGGGGCAAGGCGGACAGCCCAACCCTCTGCGCCCTCTTGAATGGAGAGGCCCCCCTGGTCTCCCCCCATCTCAGAGGTAAGGGGGGCACTATACTTTGTCCACTAACAGATGGTACTGCCTCAGAAAGTAAAGTTTTCATAGGAGTTGGGATCCTACATACTAGGGGCTCAGTCACCCGGAGGGGAATAGCGGGGACAGAGGGGCTAAAGGGGGTTAGGCAAACTTGTCTAAGCCCAGATCCCCACCTAGGGAGCGGTCTGGGTAGATCCCCAGTCGACCCCCCCTGAGGAGGGGAACAGTTCTGGACGACACGAGAGACAAAAACTGCCTGCACCTCTAGCTGACTCTTAAGTGCAAAGATATGGGGAATTAAACTTAGAGATGCAAAAGTCACTATAATCATTTGCCTATCCTCTGAAGTAACCAATTGGTCCACTGACAGGATCTCTCTTCTGGTGATCACAATTTTCTCTTTTTTCAGAAGGGGTCTAAGATGCTCGGCTACATCTAAAGCTATAGCCCACTGGGGAGAATGACGACCCCTTCGGGGGAGAATAGTAAATACTAGGGAGGCAGACAATAAGCCAAATTATCCAGCATTGTCTACCAAAATAATAGGGGGAAGAGCATCGTGGGGCAAAAACGACGGCAAGGGGCGGGGGGGTAGGGGGACCAAACCTTGGTGAGTAGGACACAAGGGCCTCACAGAGGGGGTGGAAGAAGGCACTGAGGGACCTGGTTCTGGAGCCTGGGGGAATCCCCCCACCCTCTCCTGAACAAGTCTTTCAGTAGACTCCATCTTGCCCTGGAGTTGCAAAAGTTTGGAAAACATGAACTGTAAGGTCTCTGCTGTGAGCATGACATGTTCTGTCAGGAAGGCGGCTAGTTTTTCATCTGGCACAGGGCCCTGCCCTGCCTTACCACTTATAGGCGTGGGACCCACAAGCGGTGGCCCAAAATCCCGTAGGGCTTCTTGTACGGGGACATCTTGTACAGTGTTGCTAAGCTCCTCGGGAACTACTAGGGGCTGGAAGGAGTTGGTAGTCGAGATTCCGGGGGGTGTTGTCAGAGCCACCACTTTTCTCACTGAGGTACTATGAAAAAAGGACTAAAGTTTCCTCTGCTTATGTAGCTTAGCAGGTAGTCCGATGGGATCTGACGATGCCATCCTTTAATCACCTCAGGCCATTCCCCGCTGGACAGTTGGAAGTTGGTAACCCGGCACCCCCGGCAGCTTGCCTAAGGCTGCACGCACAAGGGCACGCCCTTGTGCACGCAGCCCTTATGCACGCGGCCCCCGGTGAGTGCCGCCGGCACCGACAGCCACTAGAAGCAAGTTTAAATAGCCCGTCGGGCTGCGCGCAGGTGTTAGCCCTCAATCCGGTGCTTGATGCAGGGGATCCTCATGCCCGTTCACTGCCACACCCTTGCTGCTGCTCTGCTCTTTCCCACTGTCCGGGATCTTGATGCAGAGCTATCTCTGTGCTCTGTCCTCCTCAATAGCCTCTCCAAGAATCCCCCAAGATTAGCATTATAAGTAACTGTGGCTCTGAAATTTTGAATGCATTTCTAATTTTATTTTGAAAAATCAAAGGTAAAATCCTCCCCCATTAAATTCATGTGAGATGGGCCGGGGGGGGGGGNAAACAATACCAATCAATAATTCCAAACCAGAAGGGAATTGACAGTGAAAAATAATAAAGTTGACCTTAATAGAGTCTACTTGTTGTACCTTTACTAGCAAGCTAGATGCAATGAGTAACACCAGGCCACCACTCGGGCATCCCTGGGAAGTAGAAGGCATAGCATCCAGCCAGAACATATCGAAGCCCCTCCAACTACCCTTAAAGGGGTGTTCTGACAACCAAGTTTCCTGTAAGAGCATGATGTCAAATGGAGCGAGAAATTATAAAATTCCAGATCTAGTTGGTGCGCCCTCCACCCCGAAATATTCCAGGATGTCAAATAAAGGGGTGTGGCCAACCGTGCCTCCTGTCACTGCCCCTGAGGGGGCCTAGGTCGCTCCCTCAGCACTCTGCCTGATACGGGGGGGAGGGGAAAAATAATCGCGGAGACTCTGCTGGAACCGGTATAGGTGTCATGGGCCGATCAGACTGGGTATTCACCACCTGGAGAGAAGAATTTATAACAGATAGAGCTAGAGGGCATTTCCACCTTAAACGCCCTCTTGGACAATACCTGTGAGCCAATCACAGGTCTGAGAGTTGCTTGGGGCCATCCCTCCCGGCCCAGGGCAATCAACCCTAGATAAATGCCCCCGAAAAGTCCTACTAATATGTGTAGAGCTGAAACATTCCACCCACACCTGCGCCTCTACCCTCATACCCCCACCCCCTGAGGACAGCCAGCTAAGAGAATGGGAACAGGAATAGGAAGATAGAGCCACGGGCAACGAGGTGGGAGGATGAGACTTACTTTTTCTAGCTCTTATTTCACCCAATTGGAGCTGGAGTGACTCCAATCGTTCCAAAAAGCGGGTCTGTAAAACTACTGAAGTTGAAGGGGGCAAGGCGGACAGCCCAACCCTCTGCGCCCTCTTGAATGGAGAGGCCCCCCTGGTCTCCCCCCATCTCAGAGGTAAGGGGGGCACTATACTTTGTCCACTAACAGATGGTACTGCCTCAGAAAGTAAAGTTTTCATGGGAGTTGGGATCCTACATACTAGGGGCTCAGTCACCCGGAGGGGAATAGCGGGGACAGAGGGGCTAAAGGGGGTTAGGCAAACTTGTCTAAGCCCAGATCCCCACCTAGGGAGCGGTCTGGGTAGATCCCCAGTCGACCCCCCCTGAGGAGGGGAACAGTTCTGGACGACACGAGAGACAAAAACTGCCTGCACCTCTAGCTGACTCTTAAGTGCAAAGTTATGGGGAATTAAACTTAGAGATGCAAAAGTCACTATAATCATTTGCCTATCCTCTGAAGTAACCAATTGGTCCACTGACAGGATCTCTCTTCTGGTGATCACAATTTTCTCTTTTTTCAGAAGGGGTCTAAGATGCTCGGCTACATCTAAAGCTATAGCCCACTGGGGAGAATGACGACCCCTTCGGGGGAGAATAGTAAATACTAGGGAGGCAGACAATAAGCCAAATTATCCAGCATTGTCTACGAAAATAATAGGGGGAAGAGCATCGTGGGGCAAAAACGACGGCAAGGGGCGGGGGGGTAGGGGGACCAAACCTTGGTGAGTAGGACACAAGGGCCTCACAGAGGGGGTGGAAGAAGGCACTGAGGGACCTGGTTCTGGAGCCTGGGGGAATCCCCCCACCCTCTCCTGAACAAGTCTTTCAGTAGACTCCATCTTGCCCTGGAGTTGCAAAAGTTTGGAAAACATGAACTGTAAGGTCTCTGCTGTGAGCATGACATGTTCTGTCAGGAAGGCGGCTAGTTTTTCATCTGGCAAAGGGCCCTGCCTTACCACTTATAGGCGTGGGACCCACAAGCGGTGGCCCAAAATCCCGTAGGGCTTCTTGTACGGGGACATCTTGTACAGTGTTGCTAAGCTCCTCGGGAACTACTAGGGGCTGGAAGCAGTTGGTAGTCGAGATTCCGGGGGGTGTTGTCAGAGCCACCACTTTTCTCACTGAGGTACTATGAAAAAAGGACTAAAGTTTCCTCTGCTTATGTAGCTTAGCAGGTAGTCCGATGGGATCTGACGATGCCATCCTTTAATCACCTCAGGCCATTCCCTGCTGGACAGTTGGAAGTTGGTAACCCGGCACCCCCGGCAGCTCGCCTAAGGCTGCACGCACAAGGGCGCGCCCTTGTGCACGCAGCCCTTATGCACGCGGCCCCCGGTGAGTGCCGCCGGCACCGACAGCCGCTAGAAGCAAGTTTAAATAGCCCGTCGGGCTGCGCGCAGGTGTTAGCCCTCACTCCGGTGCTTGATGCAGGGGATCCTCATGCCCGTTCACTGCCACACCCTTGCTGCTGCTCTGCTCTTTCCCACTGTCCGGGATCTTGATGCAGAGCTATCTCTGTGCTCTGTCCTCCTCAATAGCCTCTCCAAGAATCCCCCAAGATTAGCATTATAAGTAACTGTGGCTCTGAAATTTTGAATGCATTTCTAATTTTATTTTGAAAAATCAAAGGTAAAATCCTCCCCCATTAAATTCATGTGAGATGGGCCGGGGGGGGGGGAGTTGCATTAAAAAAAGTGGGGGGGGGGAATGTTACAGATATAAGCATATTCAAGTTGAAACAATGACATTTGTATTTACCTACTAAATTATTTTTCAATAGTTTGCATAAACAGCATTGAGAGCCTCCTATAAACTGTCGTATGTCTCACTGTTTCTTGTTCCCTGCAGTTTTGAACTTGATGTCCAAAATGTAGGATGACCTTCATTACTGTATTCCCATCACAGCTTCATATATGGCACTGACAGCTGCTTCACATAACTATGATAATTTCTCTTGTTACTTTTAGAACTGCTCAGAAAATGAGATTTCACTCGTGAGGCAAATTCTAACATTTTGGACCTTATTTTGGTTGAGAACATGGACAAAATACTTCCCTGTCAGAATTCCCCAAAGAAGGGACATCCAGATAATCCTAACATGCTCTACAGTAGTATGAGTTGCTTGTTATGAAAATAAAGGAAAACATAGTCTTTTAAGAGGAAAAACTATGTAGATTTTTTTTATTTGCCTGAGGAAGGGCCCTGTGTGGCCTCAAAGTTTCCATATGGTTACAAATAGAAGTTTGTTAAATAAAATATACCATTTAAACTACTTTTGCCCTGATCCCATGGTCTGTGGAAGCCGCACACATTCAAATTGTCGGCACATTGTGTCATGCCAAACGGCATGTATGTGTGTGCTTGCAGCTTGCACACGGTGAACCACAACCATGGGACTGCAGCCTTTGTCTTCATCTCTTATCTTTGGGTCTAGAGCTAGAACTACACTCTCTCTTGGTACACAAGAGCTGCATTTTCCATGGATTAGTATATTTCCCATCGTATGTGATGGTTCTCTTTCACTCATTGGCCCTTTTTCCATGGGTGGAGGTGGGTGGGGGCATGGGTGTGTTTAGCCATGGTGGGTGGAGGTGTGTGTGTGTGTCCATGTAAACATTTACATGGACATACATCCATCTACACCCATCTCAACCCACCTACACTCATGGAGTCTCCTCTGGTTTTCCAGAGGTCTCCCTGGGTGGAGATGGGTGTGTGATGGGTGGAGGTGGGTGTTGCACCAGAGCGTGCACGCACCCCCACTCATCCCACTTGGTGTTCACACGGGCGACAGGTGAACACTGAGTGGACACCCATCCCCCCACCCACTGCCGGCTGTATACACGGACACACACACACACACATACACTGAGCGGGAGGGGGGGGGCATACGTGTTAAAACAGCCATTTTCTGAGCGAGGGTGGAGCTGGAGCAGAAATGCCAGGGTGGCCAATGTAGTTCATTGAGAGAAAATAACATTCTCCTCTCTGTTGTTTTTCCCCTTGAGCACAACATTTCCCCAAAGAGCTTGATGAGACAATGCTGTGCCATCAGGTCAGCACTCTATTGTGAGTTGCTGCATTTCATTTGTAGGAAGTATCAAGCTGAATGTTTCAACAATTATATTTTCATGCAACAAGTATAATTTCAAAGAGAGAGCATTTTCTGAAAGAAAGTGCTTCTGTTGGAGATTTCCCAGCCAGGGTTAATAATTACACTTTCCCATTGCAATCAGCAATAAGGTTTAATGTATTCTACCCCTTTAAGATTATAAGATTTATAATAATATTTCACTGACAAAAAAATGTCATCTCTTTCTGAAAAATGCTTGCGTAAGTAACACTGTGCTTTTGTTGAGAGAATTTAAGGAATTTATTGTGATGTAGTCAAATGAAATATATAACCAATAGTGACATATGGAACATACAGCATTCTTGAAGAAAATGCACCTGTTGTGAAACCTAAGGAGCTATTCTGAAAGTAAAAAATTATGTGTCCAGATTATAAAGACAATATTGTAGTGTCCAGTATATGGACACTACAGTATATTTTACCAAGCTGCCCACAGGCTGTAGAATGAGGTCCCCACAATGGCATAGTGAGTTTCTCCATAGTGAGTTTCTGCATCTGATTATAACCATTATTACATGTCAGTCACTGCATCTATTATAACCATTCCAAACATACCTTTCAACTCCTGGACTCTGAAATGGAGGACAGCAGCACACAGAATGTGGGACAATGCAGGACATCATTTGCATAAAATGCATAAGTTAATTTACATGTGTTTATGTAAATTTACACTCCAATGTAGTACATACATCTAAAATAATGGTCTCTGATTGTGAGGTTTGGGGTTAAATGGGAAAGAGGAAAGGGGGGAAACGAGCACAGAACACACCAGCACCCATACTAAACAACAAGGCCTTGCCTATAAACAGACCCTCAGGATCGTGATTGGCTTCTGGAGTTAAATACCCTAGCCTAGATCATCACAGGGTATCAGAGAGAGAGAGAGAGACACACACACACACACTGGGGTAAGGAAAGAGAGCGGGGAGGTGTAAAATGCTGAACGGGAAAGAGGGTGCCAGACCCCAGGGCCGAGGAACAGGATAGGGCAAGCACACAGGGAGGGACCAGGTAACGTGAGAATGGGGGTATATGATAGGGATGTGTGAATTTGGTTTGTTTGGACGTTCGGTGTTTGGCCCAAACTCAGGCAGTTCGGACAGCTGAAACGAACACCTGAAGCTACGAACAGTTCGGCCGCGTTCAGATGAGTTTGGGCAGGTTCGGGCAGGAAAAACAGGGCTTGCAGGCTCAGGGGGGGAGGCAGCTGAGGAACAGACTTCCTGGCTCCAGGGTTGGAGAGGCTTGGACTAGCAGCCAGCCTGCCCAATCAACATCCCTCTTTTCCTCAGACCACTGGCTTTGCAGTCTGAGATTGGCCACAGCCTAGTCTGCATGGAGCCAATGAGGCTTATGGTTAGGCGGACACAGCAAATAACAAAAGTCATTGCCCTCCCGTCTTCCAATTCCTTCTGAGCTAGCCACTGATCCAGTCAGCAGGCATTTTCAGAACTCTCCCTCTCCCAGAAGTTTGTGTTCCTCCCAATCCATTGTCATCCTCTTCCTATTTCACCCATTTCCACACATATACCTCTCTAATTTAATTTATTGATATTAGATTAGAGATAGATTTAAGAGTTATTTTAATTTTTTTACCCCTCCCTGTGTTGTTTCTCCCTACCCTCCATTGAATCCTTCCCTCCTCCCTGTATATATTCCATCCCTGATTCCCTTCCCCTGTTTTT
>QEPC01002502.1:6901-22601 GCA_003113815.1 Sphenodon punctatus
TATATTATAATTTTTATTTTATTTATTTTATAATGTATAAAGTACTACATGTTAATATTACTACTATTTTAATTATATATATATATATATATATATATATATATATATATATTGCAGATTTTGGGGTGCATTATGCAGGAGATCTGGTAATGTGAAAGACTGGTGTTTTAATAGTTATGTGATGTATATACAATCTGTAAGAGTGGGGCAGACTGTAAGTAAATTAGGGCGCACACTGGGAAGAAAGGCACAGTGTGGGCTGGTTTGTGGCTCGTGATCCGGCAAGGATGCACTGTGAAACCTCACAGCACATGGCCCTATTGCAGTGAGGTTCCAGGAGTAGGTCTCAAATATAACCAGGGCCTATGTTGTTCATGACCTTAAAAACCAGCAGCACAATTTTAAATTCAGTCCGCTGCTCTGCAGGTGGCCAATGCAGAGAATGCAAGGCAGGCATAGTATGATCACAGCTGCCCAAACCAGTAAGCAGCCATGCTGCTGCATTCTGAACAAACTGTAAGTGACGAAGCAGCATTTTTGGAAGCCCATATATTATATATGCCATACATCATAAAATAAAATTACAATATAATTATTATATTATATATATAGTAATACACAATTATAATATACTTTTATGTAACATTGTATTATAAATGCTGTAACGCACTCCAAGTGCCATCTGGAGGAGGGGTGCTATATAATTAAAATTATTTATTATTAATTATATATATTATCATTATTATATAAATGGCAGGGTTTAAGTTGATCAAAACATATATGTATGAAACTCTACGACTTTTGTAATGCAAAGAGCTGCCCCGAAATGAATGCTGGGCTTGGAATATAATGCTCTTTCCCACTAGAAATGTCTAAACTGAAAACTTTATGAATAAAGTGGGGGAGTGGGGAGTGGAAAGGAAATCAGATGTCACTCGTGGAAATGACTGTTCTGCAGAGGACAGTTTGGAGTTGAGGCTCGGTGTTGCCCTGCTGTGTCTCTCGGAGCCACCTCCAGTTCTTGTCATTAATAATCAGTAAATAAGATCTGCAGGTGGGCACACACGGCAATCAGGCCTGAGCCAAGAAGCTGTAGCGAGGGCTTCTGGCTGTAAGCTGGGTGGCCAGACTCATTTGCACAGCCCTGCTTATGTTTCTATACAAAAGTGCAACCCCACTTAGCACAGCTTCAGGGGAAGCTGCCACAATACGGGGATTCTAATTACTGTAACCAACTGGCAATGATGCATCCAAAATTAAATGGCCTGTGACTGAGCAGATGAACAATTTTTATAGCCCCAAGTTCAGGGAACATGGAGATTTTTTTTGTCAAATTAACATATAGTCCTCTCTGCCCAAAATAGGTTAACTGAAGGCACATTTATACGCAGTTATTAATCTATGGATTAAATTCCTCCAGCAGTTTTAGGCAGGAGTGAATGCACCCAATTTAAAATCAAAATGGCACTATTCTGTTATACTCAAAATAAATATTTTAATGTCCTTTTAAAAAAAAACAACCAAAAACGCCTCATATGAATTCACAGTCTTACCTCAATCCCCTATTTCCCCTTCCTTCATGCAAGCAAAACTCCCATTGATGTTAGTACAGGCTTTTTCCCTGAATAAGGATTGCTGATAGGCCTCTTGTGGCCAGACTCTGCAAACTGCAAAACATGATTTCCAACCTTTTTCCCTTCCAGGTGCCACTTTAAAAATCAGTACAAGCTCCAAGGGGCACATAGAAGTTGAGGTAAGGTTGCATAAGGAAGTGCTCTCAGGAAGAGGACGACCCATGTCATGGATCTGACATTGATCCTTGTGTGCATGCCCTCCCATACCCTGAACTTAGCGCATTTTTAGACATGACACTCTGCTTGTGAATTTAAATAATCCACTTTTAGAAAAGTCAGGAAGGTGGCGTTTAGATGTGCCGCCACCATTGCAACCTGCGGTTCATGCATTGTTTTGAAACCACATTGATAAAAACTCTATATCGGGGTTTTACCAATGCAGTTTCAAAACAATGCACGAGCCGCAGTTCACAATGGTGCTGGTGCATCTAAACACCACCCGCACGATTTTTCTAAAAGCGGATTATTTAAATCTGCGTGCAAAGTGTCACATCTAAAAGCACCCTTAGTCTTTCAGTGCTTGGGGTAGAACTGGATACAAGGGCCAAATCCAGAAACTGGAAAGGGACCAGATAAAAACTAGACATGAGTTGCTTTTGGCAACGGGGCCTGAAGTTCCCTGTCTCTGTCCTAGGAAGTGCTTTGAGTAGGTTTTTGAGGGGAATTATATAGGGTGGCTATTGGTCCTGCTTTATTCAGGACAGTTCTGTGTTTTGAAGGGTTTGTCTGTTGTCCTTTATTTATGCGTTTTTGTCCTGTATTTTTCACATGCTGCCAGTATTGCCACTTTCACACACCCTCTTCCCCCCACCCGAAGTCATGATCTCATGACTTCCAGGCGGGAACAGCAGCACTGGCCAGTGGTTCCAGCACCGGGGGTGGGGGGGAGAGAGGGGGAGACGAATGCTAGGATTACCCTAGCGTCTGGATTTTCCAGAACATGACCACTTTTAGATCCTCACAACCCCATCCGGGTGGATTTTTAAAATATGCACCCATGGCTGGGCCTTTGCCGGGTACTGTTGCATCCCCTTCCCCACCCATTGCCCAGTGCCTGTTCCTCAGTCCTGGCTGGGGAAGGAGCCCTGACCCAGCTGCACTCTTCCGCCCCCCATGTCCTATATTCTCTCCCCACCCCCATGTCCTGTATTCAGGGGGTGCGTCAGTGGCCACCCTAGAATGATAGGATCAAGATCAAGGGCTTAGCTATCATAGGTGTGGGTGGTGCAGGAGCACCAGAGCCCATCAGCCTGGCAGGGGCCACATGCATAAGCAATATGAATGTGTTCTGCAATAATGAATCAACTAGTGAAAGGGGGCACAAAGAGAACCAGATTTGATGCAGTAACAGAACTTGCAAGAAGGTGCCCCCAGCTGACCTTAGGGACTGTGATGGAAGTGCACAGGAGAGGAAGCGTTCTTTTAGACCTGTAGGGCAAAAGCCATTTAGCGCTATAGAGGTCAGGATTGGGGCTTGTTTCCATAACTGATAGTGTGTATGTGATCCCATCAGACGATTGAGCTTCCTAGCCGAAGAAAAAAATCTAAATTGCCAAATTCCCCTCTGATCTAAATTCCTTTAAAAAGAGGTTATGAACCAAGTGAAGTTTGGGAGTTCTGGGAATAGGAGATTTTTACAACAGGCCTCAACACTGGAATTTCATCTCTGAAGAAAGATGAATACTAGCCTTTATCATGGCTGGATGCTCTTATAAACCATGTACCATGCACATCTTTGCTTTTATCTTCCAATGACAACTAATCACCTTCTTGGTGATTCCTCAAACTGAGTATTATAGCCACTCAAGCAAGACAGATAAACAGTTACAACGGAACTTTGTGTCAATACTAATGAAGGGCATGACCCAAAGGCCACTGATGTCAATGGAAAGACTCTCTTTGACTTCAAATGGCTTTGACAGGACCTTAGGAACAGTTGCACAATCAATTGAACTAGTGCAGAGTTAGGCCTTGATCATGCAAAAACAAAGAAAACAAAATCCCCTGCACAAGCAGAATCCTGTGTTCCCGTAGAGCCCCACTGGTATAAATAGGATCTCATAGGGACACAGCAATCTGTTCATACACTTGTCTCTGTAGGATCATACAAAATGATATAGGGCTTAAACATGCCCTGTAGCAATGTATGCAGCTGACTTTCAAAAATGCTCGATTTTCAAATTAGCTCAGCTCCCAGTTAAGCACCTAAATTAAGTAACTGGATTTTTAGATGTGCTCTGCACTCTCTAGTTTCCACGGAGGACAATTTCAACAGAAGCTCGGTGCCTAAACCTTGTAAACTTGTTTGTTGGATAGGCAAAGCTCTACAAAGCAAAACAGAACATCAGTTCTCCAGAGTCTGCACTGGCTTCCAATAGCATTTCGGGCATGATTCAAGGTGCTTGTTTTGATCTATGAAGCTCTGAACAGCCTGGCCCCTACATACCTAAACCACGGCCGCCGCCTCTATGTTACGTTAAGATCCCTAAGGTCATTCGAGGGCACCCTCTTGCAAGTTGCATCATTGCATCAAATCTGTACAGTAAGGGCATGCAAACAGACGTTCTTGGCAGCTGATCCACAGCTTTGGAACTCCACCAAAGCCCGAGCCTGAGCATTTTCTGGAAGTGATGCAAGACCTATTTATTTGGCTGGGTCTTTAGCAGATGGGGATAGGGTTCAGGCACTGGTTTTAATAGGAATTTTATATAGTTTTATATTCTTACTGGTTTCTATTTTTGTATGTTTTACCTAGTTTATTATATTTATTTAACTTTACCACCGCTGTACTACTATTTTGCTTTGTGTGTATATATATATGCACACGAAGCAAAATAATATATATATATATATATTATATATTCTATAAAATATAACTATTTAAAACATACAAAAATAGAAACATCTATCATCTAATCTATCTATCTGTCTATCTAATGTTGCAAGCTGCCCTGAGTCTTTAGGGAAAGATGAGTTAAAGTCCAAATAAATAATAATAAATAATGATTATAATAAAGGCTTGGGATACTTGTAAGGTGCTTTCAAATGTACAAAAGAGTCCATAGGCAGGGAAGTCTGGTGGTACTCTGGTGTGGGGGCAGGACCTGTGGAGGAGGTTCCAACAGGCTTTTGTACTACCTGGGGAAACAATGGTACAGTAGTGGTGCAACAAGTTTCCTGGATCCATTCAAGCTGGGGGAGTTTGCCACCGCTGAACGCACCATTATGCCTCATTGTACAGAAATTTAGACATCACAACAACCACATTGTCAAGCTCTTCTTCCTGTACCCAGTTACCACTATACAGCTGATAGCACCTTCAGATCTCACATACCAGCAAGTGGTAATCACCATGGGTGCAGCCAGACGAGCCGGGGTGGGCCGGATCCCTGCACAGGCCATGGTGGGCAATCACTGCTGCCACATTTTGGGGCCAGCACGGACAGCAGGGCAGACGGTCCGTGATAGTGCACTACCGTACACTGGGCAGCCTTACCAGACTTTGAGTAAGGCTGCTACACACTGTGTCCCTGACTCCAAGCTGAAGGAGAAAATCCTTAGAAAATAAACTCAAATTCTTTTAAATTTTTAGCATAAAATCCATTTTAAAACTCTCCAAAATCTGGAGAATTTCTTATCAAACAAGCCATCATAGTTCATGTACTGTATGGCATGTTATGTAAGGAGCTGGAGAAAGAATTGCTTGATGAATTACAAAGGTGCAGAATGTCTGAGAATATATGCCACATAGTTAAAAGTTATTGTAATAAAAATCTAGGAGTTATAGCAATAAAAATCCATAGTTTAGCATATAAAGTAGAGGGTATTAAAATAAATGGAACTCTCCAAATGTTTAAAATGTCGTTGAGAAAAATAGATTTCCCTAAAATAATAGCTTAATTTTACACGAAAGAATTAATTCTCAGGGCTGCAGAAGGTCGTTGAACAGCTTCCATAAATGGCTGAGTTATTGACAGAACGCCTGCGTGTGAAAAATCCAGTTGGGCTGTTTCACAGGTGCTCGCAACAGAATGCCAAGGAAAGTTGGAGGCATTGTACGAACGAGTCTCTCCACTGCTGCATGGCTCTTCTGCTTAGTCTCGTCTGCCAAAAGAAGCCATTTGAACAGCCAAGTGTTACTTGCTTTAGGGGGAAAGTTCATAATTATCCGATTCACAGATGAACACTTGTATTAACCCAAGATGGACACAGAGCTGGCTCACGTTTCCAGGCCATGCAAACTGTCTGGACAGACCTCTGGAATAAAGAGAATACAATGAACATAACTGATCTCACTGGTATCCTGCTTATTTGGAAAGGATTTCTCTATCATTCGAAGAGAATGAGCCATGACATTTCAGTCATGACACAGAATCACATCCTAAGGTTGATTGTCAGAAACAGGGATGTTGTCAGTCAGTTTCTGATCTATCTCACTCACTCACTCACACACTATTCTACGGGTGCAATCCTAATTCCATTCAAGTCAAGTGGCAAATTCCCATTGATTTCAGTGGGGTCTGGATTGTGCACTCAATAATGCATGCTCTCTGACTAATATGCCACAGTGCATAGTCATTAGAGAAAACCATTTTTTACAAGGCCTCAGAAGAACTAGTTCAGTTAAAGATTAAGTTCTACTCCAAGCAAAACAAAATACTTTGAATTTCATGGCAGCAGTGCTGTCTGAGATATTAGTTCCAAATAATCAAATTAAAGCTAAGCCAAGATGGGGAAGACCCATAGAGGCACTTGGGCAAAATATATGGAAAGTGAACTGAATATATTGGTTGAAGAATAAGCCTCTCAAAATCAATTTGGATCCGAGGACCTGGAACAGTGTTCTTTGGATCTTAGATGTACAATTAGTCACCAGGAAATTACTCATTCCTTATATTATGCCAATCAAACTTATGAAAGATAAAAAAAAAAAAACACATGTGTGAATCTACATTCCAGTGTATATTGATGAGATGGTGTTCATGAGAACACAAGTGCACATTATCTGAGATATTTAGATTCTGGTCATATGTTTATGTCAGAATATACAGTGCAACATTCCCAGGGGCCAGATCCAAGCAAGTGCAGACTGTGCAACAGCACAGGGCCCCCCAATATATGGGGTTAATAAATAAACTTGAAAAGACAACATGAATGTGAGGGGCACTGGCGTAAATTATGGACCCACAAAGCCTAAAATGTTGGATGCTCTGGCCTATGATGAGCCTTTGGCCCTTTTCGCACAGGACACTCCCCACCCCACATCTACGCCCATCAAACACATGGGTGGCCACCTGTGTAACCAAGTGTGAGTGCGCATGTGCACTCTACCGCAACCCACCCATCTGCACCCATCCACATGTACAAAGCTACCAGGAAGGAGCCAGGGTGCTCCGTCCATAGAGCTGGGTGAAGAGAAGTGGAGATGGGTGTTCTGCACGCACCGGTCCATGCAAACAGGGAAACACACCCAACCAGGAGACGGGTCCTCCCAAACTAAGGAGAACGTGCTGCGAGGGGCATAAGAGAGGCAGAGCAAGTGCCTGCAAGCAGACACACCTCCCGCGCAAGAAGAAAACCGCATGGCCAGGAGCCCTTAAAGAACACGCACGTGAAGAGATGGGTGGGCTGGCTCACACCATAGCAAACAAAAAGGCAAAGAATAAGATCAAGGGAGCCAGAGCCATGGAAGGTGCCACAGGCAGCCAGGGAACTGCAGGGAACCCGGGCCAGCCAGCGGAGGGGGAGGCAGCCCAGCTGGGGGGGCAGGGGGAGAGCCAGCTGACAGGAAGCATGGCCCGAAATGTGGGGGGACCACCAGCACGCCCTCTTCCCTCACCCCCGGAGGGCAAGGCGGGATAGCTTAGCTGGCCAGGGGAGGGGAAGGCAGTCCTGTCGGGCAGGGGGAGAACAAATTGGATGACAGCTGACAGCTACTGTGTCCCAAAACAGGCAGACACCAGTACACTGGCAACCCACCGCAGAGAACAAGGCGGGAAATGGAGAAGGAACCCCAAGTAGCCAGGAAACGTGATGGAACCCCATGGTGCGAGGGGCGGGGGAGGATGACATAGTGCCCCAGAGCACCCCAAAGGGGTACAGCCGCATGACAGTTTACAGCTGTGCATCACCCCCGTAGATGAGCAGCACCACAGCAGAGACCACATTCTCCAGGTGGGCACCGGGCAATCCGGTGAACTGGTCCCCCCACAGACAGACTGTCAGCCGCCGCCGCCAGCCCCGAAGCTCCCGACACCCTCAGGGCCCCCAGGACGCAGGCATGCAGCGGGAGCCGCCGGAGCCCCCTCTCCCGAGTGCCGCATCAGCCATCGATATGGAGCCCATGGCCACGCCCCCCCCAGAGCCCGACCAGATGATCCCCCCTACAGAGCGGGGCGCGCCCTTGGCCACGCCCCCGACGCTGCGGCGACGCTCGGAGTGTCTGCGGGCACGCACGGGGGCGGGGCCTGTTGCATAAACACCAGCGCCGCAGTTAGAGCGACGCTGGTGATTGTTCGAGACCGGCCCCCTTGCGCTTGCTGTTGTTACTGAGATTACCTGCTAGTATTTTCCTGACGCCTGAGCCTGAGTGAACTTCCTTCAACTGAACTTCCCCCTGGTGTGACTGGAGCAAGTGACAGAGTGAGTGGTGAGTGCGAGGTGTGTGAGAGTCCCCTTCCCCTTCCGCCCCTGGTCAGGGTTAGACCCCCGCCCTGGGGAGCACTGCGAACAAGTGATCCTGCCTCCTCCCTTGCAAGCTTGGGTAAGGGCCCTCCCCCTGCACGGCTTCCCCCTTGCACCTCGTCTCAACCCTTCCTTCCTCACCCTGAGAGTGTGGTATAGGGAGTGTGGGGGTATTGTGCGGCCTCTCGCAATCCAGGCGCCCTATGATGATAGTGGCCTGTTCTCTTTCATTAGAGGTAACAGCCAACACACTATCCTGACGGGCACAAGACACCCTCGTTATTGCCTCGCTGAGAGAGCCGCTGCTAGCTATACCGAGTGCGTGAGAGATACGAGTGGAAGCCCCTCTATGTTCTCCCCCCTCCCCGGTGACACAGACCCACCAACGGGAGGCAGTGGGCTGATGATGAGGTCAAAGCCTATACACCTGTGGGGGGATCTGATGGTCCAGCTGTCCCTGGTGAGATCCTTCAAAAACACAGATGTGTATGAAGGCATCTCCCAGGAAATGATTAACCTGGGGTAGAACAGGGTCATGGAGCAGTGTCGGCAACAGGCAAAGTATTTGAAGTCAGGATACAAACATATCCATGACAACAATATCAAGTCTGGACGAGTCCGGCACACATGACCATTCTACAAAGAGCTGGATCAGTTCCTCTGTGTGGACAGGGAGATCGTGGCCACCCACGTACATGGGTCTGCCTTTGCCAGGGGCAAGAGGAGTGTGGAGTAGCCCCCCTATAACCATACACAGCAAGGGGAAACTGCCGAACCTTGCGAGAGCAGCCAACAAGTAGGAGACAACCACACCCGCGTCCAACAGGTGGAGGCAGCATTCTTGGATGCAAACACTATCCACCTGACCATCCACGTACACCCCCATACCACACAGGCACAGCCCAGAGGAGGAGAGGGGGTTAGGAGAAGGAACACATGGATCCAGGTAAGAGTTAGCCCCCAGGAAAGGGGGGGGGAGGGGTGACAGGAAGGGGCCAACCCTAGGAGGGATGGACCATTGAAGTAACCCATAGCATGTCTCATTCTGCAGTTCAAGGGGCACTAGAGATAGAGGAACAGGTGGTGGACCATGAAGAAGAGGTGGAGGATGTGGAGGCCACCCATGAGCTATACGACCCGGACATGGAGAGTAGGGTGACAGGGGCACGGGCTCAAGTGTGGGAAGCGGCATGGCGGGATACAGTGGAGACGAGGATGGGCCAGGCACACAGGCAATGCCAAACGAACAGCACCCACGGGACAGGGAAGGGGGCCTTGAGTAGGGGGAAACCAGGAAGCACACACACCACAGGAATCCTGCATGCACAGGCCAGAAGGGGACACCCGGCCATGGAGCACAGGAGGGTGGCACCAACTGGACAAATGAATGGGCGCCCAGACAGGCAGGGCCGGGTGCATCACAGGCAGAACAGACCCCCCCACCCCCTGCCAGTGACCCAGAGCACACATTGACAGCAAGTCACCCCCCGTGTCCATCCAAACCCACCCACAGTGGATGCACCTGCCATGGGCAATGATGTCACAAGTGGGCTACCCAGGGGCACACACATGGGAGAGTACAGAAGCAGGACAGCAGCATCCCAGACCAAACCAAAGTTCCCTTTCACTCTCAGCAGATGAACAGGTGGGGGAAGGGCTACAGGGAGCGCTAAGAGGAACCAGGAGATGAAGGCCCGCAACCGGAGGCAGAGGGAGGACCTGGGGAGGGACCTGCTGCAGGAGATGTGACAGATGTCATATGAGTTGCGAGCTGAACATGAGAGGGCATGAGAGGACCTCAAGGAGGAGAACAAGCTGGACAGGATGGCCCTACACATCACTGTCCAGTCGAGGGCAGAGGACCTGTGGAAGAAGTGCCATGCAGCTGCCCGTCTCCTTGAGCAGAAGAGGTCCCATGCTGTGCTGCAGAGAGCCACCACAGAGACCAATCAACTTCTCAGAGAGGTGATTGGTCTGCTGCGCCCCCCCCCACGCGATTCTGCCCGGGACCCTACGCTGTGGTTGGTGGGCCATCCGCACAACACTACCTCGGCATCCTCCCACAGGTGCTCATGCCCTCTCCCCAACTCATCTGCCAGCCACGGTTCCCACAGCAGCAACCCCTCTGTGTCCAAGACCAGCCCTCCCTTAGGCCCCCAGGAACATCAAATGGGGACCCAGCCCCACTCCTAGTTACACCCCTCCAGCAGCCACAGGCCCCCCTCCAGATCCCACCACCGCCAGCACAGCCTCCATGAGCCCCAGAAACACAACTGCCCCAGCAGACTGCTCCACAGCAGGAGGTTGGTAGGGTGCACATATGGCAGGTAGCCATGCACTACCGGGTTTTGGGGGGGCGGGGGAGAAGCAGTACAAAACACCATGGGACCAGAGCCAACTCTGTCAATGTGCAAGGCAACCAGAAATGACCATATGGAGGGGAACCACATGAGGGCAGGACACCATGGGGACCCATCGAACATTCAAGTAAGTCAATGTCATTTATCCATAAACAGGTACGGAACTGAGCCCCATTGGTGGAGCCCCAGGCGACAGAACTGGAAACAGACACAGCGTGCGGCACAGGATGAAAGGAATGAGCAGCCCACCCCTGAACCCACTGAAAAGTGGAGGGGGAGGCCATGCAAGAACCCCCACCCCCAAGGGAAATCAACTGTATTGAACAAATAAAATGCATATTGTAAAGGATACCTGTCCTGTGTTGAGTGCTTACTCTCCAACCATATGTGTTAACCTGTGGGCAGCCATGGCTGCACATGCTGAGTACTGTCCAGGAACAGGGGCTCCGTGGAGGCAGGCAGCCCACAGCCAACAGGTGAAGCACTGGCCATCACAGACAGCCAGGGCATGGACCACCGATCTGATGATACAGGGTACAGGGCCAAGTATAGTGGCCACAGCGGCCAAGACCAAGCATAATGGTGAGGGACCCTCATGCAGCAATAGACGTGGCAACCCCTTGTGTAAAGGGCTGCCATGGCCACCCAACTCAGGGAGGGGCCCCACACAGTGGGGACTCAACCACCATCCAAGGGCTGGCAACACGGGGATCCCCATACAGCAGAGAGGAGGGTTCCCTCTGGGTTCACCACATGGCCCATGGGCAAGGAGTGTAAGTAGGACGCAGGAAAAGAAACCAAACAAGTGTTCTATGGAGATGCAGCTATTCAATAATGGTTCACATACAGTCTGCAAGCCAAGTACATGTTGATGTCAACGGATGGTTACAGTCCGTTTCTGGCTCATTGTCTGGTGATAGAGCAGCAGAGGGCATCCCTGTTCTCTTCCGATATCCACTTCAGGACACCATCATGGGGATGCTGGTAAATGGGCACTGGACCCACACTTTCCTGGGGCATCGGATGGTCTAGGGTGGCCCCACGTGTCTCACAGATATTATGCAGTACACATCGCAACAACTAACATTGGAAGTTTTGGAGAGGTCAAACTGGTTCTGGGTCGAAAGCAGCCTCCGGCACATCTTGAGCACCCCAAAGGCCCATTCCACTAGCAAACATGCGGTGGAGAGCTGCTCATTGAATAGAATCCGACCTAAAGTCTTGGCCACAGGATATGGCTTCATTAGCCATGGAAGGAGTGGATATGCAGGATCCCCTATGAGCATGGGCTGCATGGGAATGCCTTCTATCGCCTGGTGCAGACTGGGGGCTATCTCAATATCAAACATGCATGCATATATTGGTGAGGCATGCAGTATTCGTGGCTCCAACCCGCTAGGCCTGTGTAGACGTCTATGAAGAGCCTACGGTGATCCACTACTGCCTGCAGATTCACTGAAAACTGACTCTTCCTATTTAGATAATCGTCCTTGCTGTGAGGGGGACGGATTATCGGGATGTAGGTGCTATCAATAGCCCCAATACAGTGTGGGAAGCCCATGTTTTCAATTCCCATTATTGCCTTGTCTGGATCCACAAACTGTATGACACGCTCCATAAGTAGCTCCACTATAAACTCATAAACCTCATGGAGGATCCCAGTCACAATCGATGCCCCTACACTGAACTGCTCAGCAACACTCCGACAGGAGTCCGGGTTTGCTAGGCACCAGACAGCAATGGCCACTCACTTGCCCGACGGAATTGGGTGCCACATGTTGGTGGAAGCCCTCCAAAGGTGTGGGGCCAGTAGCCCAGCAACACGGGCCAGCAGACTCCAGGACATTCAGAAGTGCTTGTTTCAGTCAGTCTGACCAGGTCTCCAGGATGTTATCCCACCAATAGATGCTCCGTGGTTGCACCCAGCCCAGCTTCTGCATGAGGACAGTCTGTCTAATTCCATAGATGTTCAGGGGCAATGTGGAGTGAACATGCTTAATGAGTCACATTTGGGTCAATGTGATTCCGTGCAGCCATTTGGCCCATACCTTCTGCAGCCACCAGTTCGCTATCCCTCTTATCTGGTCACAGTGACCTCTGCGACGCATGCTGTAGGCATACAGACTGTGCTGCATGTCCAGCATTTTGCCCCAGTGCCCGTACAACATACTCTGGAACGAGACATAGGTCCTGATCACAACCTCGAGGGTAGCACGGGTAGCTGTATCCATACTGGCACCTGTATGGATCTGCCATCAAGTTCAGCTCCCTGGAAGTACACTGTTAACAGGTCACAGCTGACTCCCGCCATGGACCTTCTGGGAGGCCCATAGTTTTATATGCACCAAAGGTTGGGGGATTAGGGTTCCGACCTGAACAGCCCGCCACACCTGCAAGCAGTGGAGCTGATGGGCCCCGTGCAATATGTTGCACCTGTGCCACCCCATTGTACACCATCCTGTGCCTTCCCCAGGGCCACTACTGGAGCTTGCGCCAGCTACTGCAACCCCATCAGGGATCCTGTAGAGCGCTTCACACCTGCCTTGCTTTGATGTTCCAATTGCAGCATGTGGGGAACTGGTTGTGTCTTTCCCATTGGGGCAACATGTACTGCTGCATGTCAGTGTAAGGGAAACCAAACATAGACTATGGTGAGCCCCCCCATCCCACCACACACAGTCTGCTGTCAGATGGTTTTCCCATTACCATGATGATTGGTCATGGGTCCAGACAGCCAGGTAGTGTTTTCTGGGACCCCTACCCCTCCTGTGCTCTCTGGGGGCCCCTCATAAGGGTGTCCACCACGGTGACATTCCACGGTTTCCCCTCCTCTGGTTCACCCTGGCCCCACAGCCGCTTATCACTGCTGGAATGTAGGAGCCAACTGTCAGCTTTGGTGCGGGAGTATCCATCACCCAGACCCCTATCTGTTGCCCATGACTGTGTGCATTTGGCTGAACCCAGAAGCATCGTCCTTTGTTCTCGACTCCTATTCCCTACTGAGGCTACAACCTGGTTGGGTGCTTTCTCTGTGTGCTGGTGATGTCTAGCCAAGCAGGGGCCCTGTTGTGCGACCTGTACAGTGGCGAGGAGTGGCCCATCTGTGCAACCATGCTCCTTGGTAACCTGTGGCTGTGCATCAATGTCCAGAGGCTGTTGGGCGATCCCCCTTCCGTGGGTGATGGCTTCAATCTGCTGTCTCGTAACATGTGGCTGCTTGGACTCCCCTTCAGGAGTCTGGATTGCCAGCAGCAATTGAGGGAACTGGGCTTCTGCCTGCTGGATGTGCCCTCACCTGGAGTGGTGCTGCCATGGTCTGGCCATGAGAGTTCTGCTGTTCGGGCCATTGGTGATATGTCAAGCTATCATTTGAATCTCCTGGCTGGTGGAACATATCTTGCTAGCAGCTTTACCAACCCCCTGCTGTGTGCCCATGGAGTTATTTGGCACCATTGGGAATGCCATAATCGCCTCGGTGTCCAGCTGCTCTGAAGTATGTGCATTGCTGCAGCAGCCCGCACTGTAGCTCCTCTCATAGCACTGGGGGCGACTGCCATGGGTTTCCCCTTCCCCTTTTTCATTGGCAACATGCTAATGGTACATGTAGCTATGTGACATGACCCCTTCTGTGGTGCTGACACCCATTCGGTTCTGATGGGGCCCTGCCATCATCCCTCCACTGAGTGCACCATGGGCATTTGGGGGGCTACATCATTCCTGGCATGGGGCTGGCTCAGGGGTTGGGGAGATGGGGGGACATATTCATGCACTGTGTTCATGGTGTGTTCTGTGGTCATTTACATTTTGGGCCAGGGTAGTACAGTGTGGTCTCCTGCAACTGTTCTCATCTATGGCCTTCCCTGCCCCATGCATCTGCCTATTGGACTGCTGTTCCTATGAATGATTGCATCTGTACTGTGTAGGGCACAGGGGATGTGGCAAGCCGCTCAATGACCACGATACCCTGATCCATGAGGGGTACTCCTGGTCACCTTTCTACCCCTTTTATAACGATTATCAACCTTTCCCTGGCCTGTCCCAATTCAGGATGCTCTCCTCTGCTAGCCACACCTATCTGGTGTGTGCCCAAGGGGGGCTTAGACTGCTAGGGCTGATCCCTTGCAGGTGCCCCACCGTCTAGTGCCCTGTCCAGTTTTGGCCCCTCCGATGTGAGCGGTCATGTCCTTTCCTGTTGCCCTGCCCTCACTTTGGTTTTGACCCCATGGCCTGCAGAGGTCCCGCCCACCCACGTGCCCCCATTCCACTTACTCTAGGCATGGCCGAGGGGGATAATGGAGATGCTGCTGACGGTAAGTGCCCCTAATCTGTCTCTGTTGCACAGTAGCCCATGTCCCGAGACACCTCCTTTGGCCTCCCTTTCTTGAGTGAGAGCCTGTCTGCTCCTGGATTCACTGGCTGGGGGTCACCCCAGGGTTCCCCATGGGTGTGTGGGGATGGAGCTGCAGCCTCCTCAGGGGTTTGTACACGTCATATGGGATGGACCCCTCCTAATAGTCCTTATCCATCCCCCTTCAGGGTCTGTGCTCAAGCAGCTGTGGGTGCTGGTGGGGATTGTGATTGACATGCAGCGGGTGGCAGTGGACTTCCGTGCTGGGGTATGGGTCTACCGGGAGATCTGTAAGTTACCCCGCTTGATGTTACCTGTGACAGCCCAGCCTGTCCGGACCCCCCAGGACAGATAGGGGAACAAAGGGACTTAAGCGAGGAGGAAGAGACCTACCCACCGTGGCGTTGATGCCCCGAGACAGAAGGGGGGAAGAGACGGAGTCCCGGGAGGAGGAGAGCATGGAGCCGGGCTCGACTGCCAGCAGGGAGAGCACCGAAGCACTTTCAGGCTCCCAGGCGAACAGCGAGAATTGGGAATCACAGAGGGATGCAGACGCAATGATGTCAGGAATAAGCGCCTGGCCCAGACCCGGAAGAGCATGCTGCACCTGTGGCCAGAGGTTTGAACGGGATAAAAAGGACCAGGAAGAGGTACCCGGGGGTGGCGCATGGTGA